>CACRXP010000009.1:775130-809022 GCA_902702965.1 Spirometra erinaceieuropaei | reverse complement strand
CGAATCTCTCAAGTAAGGAGAAGGACGTTTTTCGATCAGGTTGCAAGACATGCTCCTTCCATTGTCGCTTGTGACTCAAACTGGAGCCATTACAGGTTTTAGCATAGCGACCAGTGAGTATTCAGCAAGAAGTGCCGAAAAGGGCGAATTTTAAGTTGGGTGTGGCCGACTGACGACGGCTGGTAGGCCAGAAGCGGCCATCTCAGTCTCCCGGACCTTTGTTGGTGGACCCTGGGTAGGGGACCTTCTTCTTCAGCGTTTCCATTCTTGCACTCGAAGCGAGTTTGAGCGAACCCGACCTGTTTGGCGTTGCTTATTTTTACTAGGAGTCTTGGGAATTCGCGGCACAGGTGTGCGGTTAAACTTTTACCCGGAATGTATTGTTTATCTGGGTTTTTTTCCTGCAGTATGTCTATCCCTAAAAATCCTAATCGCAGGGCAGCTGCGGTAAGTAAACTTATTTAAAGGCTGTCTGTAGTATCCATACCCCGAGCGCCCGGCTCTCCAGCTGGCCAATCAGATTCAAGACCGAGTCATACGTGTCCTGGCATTAGACGCTCTCACTCAGACACTTGGGACGCCCCTCTCCCGGCGCCGGACGTGCTCTCGTCCGGCTGCTCACACTCTCCAGCCCCTTCTCAGTCATTCTGTACAGAATAAACAATCCTCCCAACTAGCGTCCATTTTCTCTTTCCATGCGGGACCGAGCATGAAGGGCGTGGTAGCCAGGCTCACACTCTGGGCCTAGGCTTCTGCGATAGGTCCACGGTTGCGGCGTTACCATGGCGTCACTGCGCTTGCTTTATTTTAGGCGCCATCACATCAGATCTCCGCGTCCTGACAGTACCGGTGCTGCTGGCCTCACGCACGTTTATTCATTTTGTTGCTGGCCGGAACGTAAGTTGCCCGGCCGACCCGTCTTCTGATGTTCAATGATTGCAGTCATATTTTTTTGGGAAGAACGTGCACAGCCGTGCCTTTTCGTAACCAGTTTGTAGGGAATTAGGTCACTCTCGACTTTCCGCCTGAAGACGGTATGACAATTTTGGAGTTCATTGATGACTCACTTGGTCCTTTGATCTGCCAATTACATGTTAAGTGTTTGTTGAAAGCAAGTTCGTATATTCCTGCTACCTTTGGTGGGGGCGGGTGTCCCATCAATAATCAGGTACAGCAGTGAGTTTGGATCACGCCATACAGTTCGGAAACATCAGTGGGGAACCTGTGCATATAATACGGAATGAATAAACTTGTAATCACTCACGAATCCGTAACGTTGACAGATCCTTTTAAATCTAATGCGCGCCCTCTCTGACAATCAAATCGTCAATATAATCAACGTTCTGCAAAGGTAGGAACAAAAATCTGTCCATATTTCCTTTAGAAATGTACTAGGAATCAATCAGAAGTCCATACACACATGCATCTATTATTTTCAAGGAGGATTTATGCAAGAAAAACTGTGTTTATGTTTGTGCATAAGAGTAGAATTGTGCTTCAGACAAATCAGTTCTGAACTGGACTCGAGAATAGGCACCCCTGTAGTATAGGTGACCTTGAGCAAAATTCCACGGAGTTACCATTTCCTGTACCCTGTCCCGCACTGTAAAGTCACCTAAAACCGTTTTATTGCTTACAGCATAACTAATCATTTCAGACAATTATGGATGAGTTTCGGTTTATACCACAGGCAACTATTAAAGTATTTGTTTTCTTGGTGGTAGTATGAACTTCCCCCATTGATTTTCGGAATCTTTAAAAATTCAAACATATTTTGTAGAAAACATGCATAAAAATATTTTTCTTACATTTATTTGACGGTAATTCACGTCTTCTTCAAATTATATACCTGAAGATGAGATATCGTGAGTTCCAAAACTACGTATTCATTAGGCTCATTAGGACCATAAAGTGTCTCTTCATGCAGCCTCGTATCTACCTGTTTATTGATTCCGCGTGGGAAGTATAAAACATGGTCCACATCCAGTGCAAAATCGCGTAAGCCCTATATAATACCGTCACAGTAGCATAGAGGAATGAGTAACATCTGATGGTACAGCCATACATACGGACGTTATACTGTTGAGCTACTGACCAGCTTTGAGTAGGCGTGATTACGTTGGCCCGGTGTTTGGCGTTTCCTCCTAACCTTACAGTTGTCTGAGATAGGGGTTGGGGGTCTAGGTTTAGGGTTAGGGGGTAGGTACAGGGGTTGTGACTTAGGGTCAGAGGTTAGTGCCAGGGGTTATGGGTCAGGATTAGAGGTTATGAGTTAAGGTTAGGGGTTCGGTTAAGGCTTTAGGGCTAGTGTTAGGTCCACGGTTACGGTCTGGGTTAGAGTGAGGGCAAACCTAACCCTCACCCTATCCCTAAGCCTAACCCTCACACTAGCCCCAAACCATAAGACTAACCATAACTCTAAACCTGAGCACAAGACTGCCGTTTTCCTTTTCAGCAATGTGCACTTATGCTATTTCAGCATGATTCCACCTGCACAAAATAAATCAATAGGTCAGCGGTACAATCTTCATCAGGTGCCGCTGCACACCATGCCGAATAACACTGACCACGCGTTGTCACTTTCGATTGGCTGGTTGGATGCCTACCGTATTTCCATCATCGCCGCTCCAGTTTCAGCTCAATAAAAGTTTTATTGCACACTTCATTAACTCATTTTTTCACAGAAATTTCACAGCCATCTAACTGACGTGCCAGATTGCTCCACCCGCAAAATCCCCTTTACCACAATTCCCGTATTACAGGCCGTCGGGATTTAGCCATTTCAGGGACGGCTGCAAGATCAGATTTAACCGGGAAATGTATGATTTTCCTTAGACGGACAGTAAACAGCACGCGGTTTTAAAACCGCAAGCGCAAACGCAACTGTAAATAGGGAATCGGAACAGTTTTTTTTTAATAAAATCTAAAGATACCTTTTCTTCGAGTATATAATTCGAAGAGGATGTTGTTTGCTACCGAAAGAGTACACAGAAGAACAGTTGTGAATTTGTGTGGTCATCGAAAATCCATGGAAAAATGCTTTCTACTTAAGAAGTCGCTTTTACCGAGTGTAAATTTTGCAGACAGCCGGACGGAGCTCATCCAGAAGCTGGCATTCTAGCGTGGCAGAAATATCCTGGGGTTATGCTACTATATGTGCTTCTTAAACAGTTCTCAGTTTGAGACTAATGTCAGTGGCCTGACCGAGTTTTGTTGGAAAGTTGGCTTTTGCATCCTTATCCAGCTCAGATATGCGTCAGCCTCTATGACAGATCCGTCTGGGGAAAGGTCCATGATTTACCTGTTTAGGGTCATATTACCAGAAACAAGTGACTTTACTCGAGCTGTGTAACATATTTCCAACGGGGTTGACCCCATTTTAAGCCAGTCACTTAACCTTTAGGAGAACTTGGAAAAAAATATCAACGAAACTGAAGTTTAAATTCTGCATGTTTTGGGGAATTTTCTGATTTATCAGCTCTCTTTTTTCTATGAAGAGTTCGGCAGAACACCCTATCAGCAGGATTAGTGCTCAAACTTGTTTGCTACCCACCTTTAAGAGACTGGATTGCAACTCAGTCTGTGTAGGTGCGTCCCTGAGCGAGATTTGAAGGAAGTGCTTCGACTGTCGTCCCCCGCGGTCCAGACCGTTGGTGTAAACGTAGTACTGGCAGGGCACATCCTCAGGCGAGCAGGCTCTCTTCACTCCAATTTCTCCAGCAGGCGTCCGAAGAATGACGTCGCTCTCGGAGGTTGTCAGTATCACTGAACCATTGCTGAGTCTGTTCCAACTTATCTCCCTCACCCTCGTATCCCCCGTCAGCTCATTGACAATGCAGGCCACTCGTGTGGCTGACTGGTAAATCACCTTACAGGGCGTGCTCGTGTGCAGCGGGCAGGTGCACTGGGCGGTCAGGTTGAAGGCTTCGACACCGCCAATCTCTGCGGTCCTCGCGGAGAAATCAACTACACTACCTTCGCCGCCGTCCGCGACAGACATCTCCGCCGTGTAGACAGACCTTCCCTCCAGCTTCGCATTGGAGGTCACCAGAAGACGTTTCTCCCTCAGCAGGTAGTTGAGAATGACATCCACACTGGACTGACCAATGTCCGTGAGATGGGTGTTGAAGACGAGATCACCCTCCCTAAAGTCCCTGCTCAGGTTAGCGTTCAGAAAGCCCTGAGTGCCCGAGACACCGCGGCTGAGGAAACGCCTCCAGTTCAGCATGTACTCACTGCGCAACTGGTACGTTCCACCGGCCTCAGCATCATCTGGATGACTGAGACTGAACTCGTAGAGGGCTTCTGCCAGCTCAAAGTCTGTCGCCTTGCCAAGGTTGGTGTCCTCTGCAAAGGCGTTGATAGTGCCCTGTCGGAAGGCTGGATCGTGCTTGAAGTTGACGCCGAAACGGAAAGGCATGCCTGGAGCGTAGCCTCTGTTGGCATTCCACTCACCCTCCAGACTGCAGGATTTCTCCGTCTCTGTAAAGGCATACTGTGAGGTCGACTTGTAGAAGATTCCCTTGAAGGCCTCAGTGGGTTCACCCGGTACAACAGCCAGCATGACTGACACATCGCCGGCTGTGGGCTGCTTTCGATCCACCTTGAACTTGAACTTCAACTCACTGCTGTCCTGAGACTGGCCAGTCAGCGAACAACGCACTGATTCGCTGCCGTCTCGCTGGAACTTCACAGACAGCCTGTTGGACTTTCCGGTAGCAGCAGCAGCCGCCGCCTTGTTGGCTCCCAGCCAGGGCAATTGAGGCACGTCCAACAGGAGCATGCCTTTCATCTTCCTGTCTGGCAGTAGGTCAAAGCTGATGTTGGTGGCGTACAGGGGCACCGGAGGACTTGTCATCCTGAGGCAGCTCTGATTTAGCTTTAACTGCCGCAGGCCATTCCGGAGTTGGACATCCGTCTCCAGTCGGTGGGGCGTGCCAGCCAAGAAGGCCAGGTTAGTGAGGGCTTTCAAGTGAATAGCCTCCCCAGTCCTGAGACCGAAGGTAGTCTCCGCGTTCAAAATCGGTTGAGAGAAACTGGTGAGGTTCAGCGTGTGCTGTCGAGCTTTCGCGTCCAGAAGACTGCTCAGTCTAAAGTTGCAAATTTGGCCAGCCTGCAGGTGGAGGGTTATTTGGTGCAGTCGTTTGTTGGCGGTCATATTGAAATTCAGCGTCAGACCCGCTCTCTGAGCCTGGGGCACAGCCCACAGCGATAGGGTTCTGACTGTGTCCATCGAGCCGCCTGCCTTCATGTAGGGATCCCTGGCAGAGTAATTCACTCCGAATCTGGAATTAACGTCCTAAAAGCGACAAAAATGGCGGGGCGGTGGTTAGCGGTTTTAAAATCGATGCTACGGTTGGCTGGGGTCAGCGGACACAGCATACGTTTGCAGCCAGCCACTTCACCCTTCAAACTTTTTGCGCCCTCCTTATAGGCGAGGCAACTTTCAGAATTACTCAGGTCGACAGTGAAAACGGCGGTGTTGTAGCTTGTGTTTGCCATGGTAACCACAGCACAATCTAATTCCCGCATTTCCTGATATCTGAAAACGGTGGATGGAGAAGTGGCGAGTGCCCGACACCTTCTAAACCGTTTCCTTTTTTCAAATCGTGATCATAGTTTGAGTATTTGGCGATAAAAGCGGAGATGTGAGCTAAAGAAAGTCGTTGATGTGAGCGCTGGAACAAGAGCTTTTTTCGTCTGAAGTTTCAGATTCTCGCTTGAGAGGCAGTACCAGATACAGGCAATTCGCACGCAAGAAGTTTCAGTAATTATAGGACGCAGTCATTATGCTACTACATACCTATGATAATTAGCCGCTCTCCCCTTCACCGAGGATGGTTGCCCGCCGGCGCGCTAATTTCCTGATGGCCGGCGTGCAAGTCGTCAATTGCCGACACGAGCGAACAGGCGAGCTCCAGGAAACAGTTCAGAAGAAGAGAAAGAAGAAGATCCAATCGCTGGAACAGTCACTAATTACTAAAATGTCGTCACCGTATTAATGGTTCGGTCACCTGGCTTACCGGTCTGTGCTCTCCCCGAGTAGCCACTTATTTTGGTCAAACTAAGTCTTAGCACCGAGTATGGAGTTGGGAGGTCATTTTACTTGGTAATAGATTGGGGTCCCGTTAACCATAATTTATCAGGTGCAATGATCTCCCCGTCCCCATAATCTGTGCTTAAACTATCTTCGGCCAAAGTAATTGGCCATTAGGGGAGCTCACAGGCCGGTGAACCAGGTGGCCAAGCCATCATCACGCCAACATCCAACATCGGTGACGAAATTTCGGCAATCAAGGACACCAGCGGACAACCATCCTCGATGCAGGGGAGAGCGGTTAATTATCACAGGTATGTATGCGGTAGCATAGCGACTGCATCCTATAAGTACTGCAACGTCTTGTGCACGAATCATCCGTATCTGATACTGTATCTGATGTTGGATTCGAGCGTGAATCTGAAAAGTCAGGCCAATAAAGCTTTGTTCCAGCGATCGCATTTGTTTCTTATCAAAATTAACTACTTTTATTGCACTTTCACGCATGTTAACTGGTCAAAATAGAAGCATTTTTTCATATTGGGATCATCTGGATGCTATAACTCCCAGTCTATCGAAAATATGTCATAAGCACTTCAGTATTCCCTCCCTTTTCCAAACGTGTTTTTGATCCACATATATTATTGTAAGGCTTAAGTTATGTGTGTGACTAATTCCTAAAAACTAAATGCTTACTCTCCTCTAACTTCTTATGATAGACTTATGTTTAGCTCATACTGTTTACTAACCCCTTGACTCATAGACCACCGTCCATGATTCGTCGTCATCTGATTCATCCTAGGGATACGCTGCCGGTAGTTGCATTCAAAATATGTCGCATTGATGGAAACTGCAATTACACAGGGAAATCCGGACGGAAATAGTAGATCCGCCTACGCGAGCACAAATCGGCAACGTCTATCAAGTTCCAAGAGCCGGACTAACTCTACGTACTCCATGCATCTTTTTTTCTCCAACTGGATAGTTTTCATTTTCATCCTCATGGCGGAACTCCGCTGCCTCGGTCCAGCACTTGGTTTCTAAGGGTATCCTTCTTCGTTGCGTATTGCAACCAAGAAAATTTCGCTGAACAGTTCTAACGCTTTTGCATACAATTGGTACTGCGAATACAGTTATGCCTCTTCGGAATGTTAGATTAAGTTTATTATGTCAGAAAATGTTTAGGAGTCGTGCTTAGAAAGATAAAAATGTTTGAATTTGACCGAAAGAGTTCTAAAAGTAGGGCTTGCAAGCAGATCGGTCGTACTCACCGCGGCAGGAGCTATAATATTCAGGGTAGCTTCGGTCCTTACAAATTTGTCCATGCTCCAACGCTGGTCATTTTCGTAGATGAACTCTGTTCTAAATGCAGGTAATGGCAGAATTGTGCTCTCTAGCCAGAGTGTCGAATTTAACCGTTGTCTCGACTGCAACAGGTTCGACTTCCGTTCGAGCTTTATTTTTGAACCAGCGCTAAATACGAGACTATGACATGGAAAAAAAGGTGAAGTGAGTTTATCTCCTTCAAACTGTACACTTGCTTCAAATAAAGATGTCAGACAAGCCGTGCTTTGACATGGTGAAGGATGGCGGCGTCTTTGCAAATATAAATGTAAAACCGTCTTCATTATTCTCCTTTTAACCTAACAAATACGTTTGATGGATGGGGGTGAGGAAACGAGTTGCGAGTCCTTGTTAGGGGGAAAGTGATTGAGACTGAGCTTGCAGACTCGTAAAGGGACCCATCAACGGAGTCCGTCAGAATGCAATAACAATGGTGAATTTGACGTCAAGCTGATGGAAGGGTGACTGAAGCAAACCTGATCCTCAGCTGTCAAAGCAGTCATCTGACGGTGCACAAACGCGGTTGTTTGGGAGCGCTCTTTGAAAGGGTAAAAATAAACTCCCCCAGATCGGAGCGAGGAGTACGGGAATTAGGGCATCTTCGGAACCAGTTAGTAAGGAACGGCTACCCCAAACAACTGCCACAGTCGTTGCCCCCGTATGCGCACATTAAGTACGAACGGGAAAGAGCCATGAGCCCTGTGACACCTTCTACCACAGAAAGGAATGTGTCCGAAGTAGCGGAATGTATCGCCGCAATGTTTGGCATGAGCATCACCCTATCGTCCGGCGGCTACTGTGCGTACCAGAAACATGTAGGTGAAGGATCAGCTGAGCGCAGGCGAGGAGTCGAGCGTAGCTTATCAAATTCCATGCATTGACTGTCCCCGCAGTTATACAGGCCAGACAGGACGATGACTCGGCACGAAAATATTCGAGCACAAAATGGCCGCCTGGAGAGATGACCCAATGTATCAAGTCGCTACTCATATGCTGGAGGAAGACCTCAAGGTGGACTTCGCGAGCCAACAACAAAACGGCGTGGGGAGGGCTGAACACCTGTGACACCAGATCCATCAGCAGACACGTTGATGTACTCCCGGGCTGTCCCGCGCTACGCCCGCGCACCCAGGTGGTGCGGCCAACTTCCCGGCCAAGGACACACACACACTGTTACCACACAGTTAGACCACGCCGGGTTGGTCGGCGCGACCTCGGACCAGCCACGGGCGCTAACTCTCCTCCTTACCTCCCCCCACCCTTGTCGCTTAGCCACAAAACTATTCACTTGCTGCTGCTGTTGCTGCTGCTGCTGCTGCTGCTGCTGCTGCTGCTGCTGCTGCTGCTGCTGCTGCTGCTGCTGCTCCCTCATCGTCTCTGATGCTGGGGCTCTGCACGGGTCCAACATCTCTGGCTGTTCCACTGATTCCCCGTTCGTCGCTCTTGCAATAATTTTGACATTCATATTGACCCAACTGAGATTAACTCGGCGCCTCGGTGGGATTCGAATCCACGCAGTAAGGGGAAGGCTTTAGTACACCCAACGCTCTATCCACTTGAGCTACGAGGCCCCGCCGGACGACGCGAGTTTAATCACATTTGGGGCCTCGTAGCTCAAATGGTTAGAGCGTTGGGTGTACTAAAGCCTTCCCCTTATTGCGTGGGTTAGATTCCCACCGAAGCGCCGAGTTTTTCACAATTGAATCTGGACAATACACGAACTTCGCCAGTTTCGTATCCCTCCAACAAAAGCGAAATTTAGTCCCATGTTTGGCACAAAGAGCTAGAAAAATTTGCTCAACAGATAGCATCGAGGAGGAGCTCAGAAAAATCCAGGACTTCCTCGAGAAAACGGACATCCTGACAGGTTTTTCGCAAAGGACATTGTCGAACGACCGATCAAGCCCACCACACCGACCGCCGAAAAGAAGACTTTGTTCCTCAAAGTCCCTTTCCAAGGCGACGCGGCGAGTGAACACCTAAGGAGACGCCTTGATCAAGCTGTCTCGAGAACCTTCCCAGCAGCAAGGGTCCAGGCATCCTTCTCTACTAACCCTATTTTACGCGGAGAAGGTAAGGATAAGTTGCCACCGCAGACCACCTCAATGTGCATCTATTCCTTCACTTGCTCCTGTGGAGCAGGTTATATTGGTCGCACGAGTCGGCGCTTATCCAAGAGAATACGCGAACACCTCCCGGCATGGCTGGGAGAAGGCGAACCAAGGAGCATAAGCAGCGTCATTCTCGCGCATGTTGTCGATTCCGGACATCGCGTGGACCCCAACGAAGCTTCTCGTGTGATTTATAAGGTCCCATCGAGCTATCCTAAACTACTAGGCCAGTGCCTGTTAACGACAGCGGAAGCGGCCGCCATTAGGTTACGAAAGCCAATCTTGTGCGCACAGAAGAAGCACGTTCAGGCTTCGTGCCTACAGCGGTCGAAGGTTGGCTAACGGTGCAACTCTCCGCGCCCTCCCGCTCTCACCCCGCCCCTGACATCGACTGCTTTTACCCCCCCCCCCTCCCCCACAGTCCCACACCCCGACTGTGTTTTAAAGAGAACTTTTATCGATTTCTCTTATCGCTGACATGTTTTACTTCTACCCCGTTCCTATATCACTGTACTGGCCCGATGAGAATTTATCGAAAGCTACGTATGCTCACCACCACGTCTTCTGATTACTGCTATGGGAATTTTCGCAACTCAATATGAAGCATTCAAAATCTGCCACAATATCTATGAATTTTGACATTCGTGGATAGTCCTCTTGTATAATATGTACTTAGCCTACCCTACTACAATTTTAAAAGAACGGCTTTATGCCTGGCATGTTCGATTAACAATTTATTTGGCGTGCATAAAAACACCTACCTTTCCATTCCCGTTTGTTCGTACTTTGCGGCGCTGAAATGTACAAGAAAGCCGTTGAAAGAGCTGTTATAACGTAGTCGAGTTAATGTACAACTGTGTTCTTCTAAGGCTTGAGGACGTGGTACCCCCAGTCAGCGTTATACCTGGTGGGGTAGCATTTATTTCTCAAGACCTTGAGCTGGCATTAGTCATTTATTTGTAAACTGATTAGAAAGTACGGTAAGGGTGGCGTTGTAACCCACTGCTTGGTTGGTGTGCTTCACAGCAATTTGCCTAGCGGTAGGTCGCGAAAGGAATTATGCAGGAAGCAGATGTTGACCTCCAATAACGTTGCCGATATTAAAGTTGTCCGTTTTAGGCTCAAGTTGAGGGTTTGGACAACGGTTAAAATTGGTGTTAGTTGGGTCATCCCTGGAAATAGCGTTTCCGGGTTTGGGATATGGTTTAACTTTGGCTGCAGTAACGTCCAACTATTCTTTAAATGCTTAGAGGTTAGATATTTCTTACTGAGGGCATGACCATTGCTGGCGTCAGGTTTGTAGCTAACTACGGTCTCCCCGTGGGGGTTACATACCGTATCCTTGCCGAAAGTATGCATGCAGAGTTATAAAATGACTAGACTGACTGAGCCCCTTCTACATCAACTAGTCACGCCAGGCTGCCGGCTTTTAAATGCGCCTCTTACCGGCCATCGGCAGAAATCACATCCGACAAAGAGTGGCTACTTAAGCGGTATGCATTTTGTCATTTCGTTTTGAGGTCCTTGTAAATTAAAACAGATTTTACGAGGAGCATACATAGAAACATTCTCGTCTGAATTCATTTCGTAGTAAGTTCCGTCTGTTTAAAAGTTGGTACTCAAACAAAGGGTGGCTTTCGGGTTTAGAAAATTCGTAATGATGATATTTGCAAGGACCGTGAAATATCCGTTCAAATAGCATCGTACCTGTCCGTTTATTAAGGCTTCTTGTGAAGCATACGACATGGTACACGTTCAGTGCAAAATTTCTTGAGAACTACATGGTATCGTCGTAGTGGCATGCGGAAATTTTGTGATTTTCCTTTCATGGAAGATATACAGCGTGCTGTTTGGAAGCCCTTAACGTAACTTCAGTGGCAGGCCAGGTCAGATTTAAAAGAACTTTTTTGTGCACATTCCATAATAAACGGTCTATTTATAAGTGTACCTAAAATAAACTGCGCAATATACACTGCTTAAATGGACACTTTTTGTAGAGTATGTATTCGTAGGCGGCCGGTAAGAGGCGCAATTAGGATCCGACAGTCTCGCCTGACTGACATGTCATGCTGCACGACAACCCATCTTACTATCCCACCTAAATGGTCCTTTCTACTCGGAAACGCATTTCAGAATTTTTGGTAACATTTAATATGACGGGTCATTTACTGCATTACTGTTAATAGAAGCAGAAAAAAGGGGAGAAAGCTAGATCGTTAGTCTTTTACAGTGCGTGACCGATCTCATGAAATGTTAACAAAAATTCTGGAATGCGTTCCCGATTAGGAAGGATTACTTAAGTGGGGTTGTTATACTGATTATCATGCAGCATAACCCTATAACATTTCGGACTCGCCAGGATGTCGGCTTTTGAATACACTTCTTTTTGACCTCGTGCAGAAACCGCACTCGGTAAAAAATGACTACTTATGTAGTATTCACTTTTCGTATTGTTTTTCGATAGTCTTATAAAAGGAAACATATTTTACAAAAAAACGTGCATAACAATATGCTTTCTTTTGCTCATTTGGTAGAAAATCATATTACCCTCATATTTTATGTCCGGAAAAAGCGTGCATTTAGATTTAAAAAAAGTTTCTAGTTATGAGATTCTTAAGACCGTGCTATGTTCATATATGCATGACTTCACATGTCCGTTTACTAATGCTCCTCATGAAATATACAACACAGTCCGGATTCATTGCAAAATGTCATGAAATATATGCGGTATCTTCTCGAAGGCATTGGGGAATATCTGATTTTCCTTACGCAGAAAGCGTGCACCTTGTAGATTGAAATTGCTAAACGCTAAATGCAATGGCAGATCAGGCTGGAAATTATTCGGGAGTTGGGAAATTTTTTAAAAATCTAAATGCGCGGTTTCTTCGAGCATAAAATATGAAGGCAATATGATTTTCTACCAAACGAGCAAAAGAAAGCACATTTTTATGCACGTTTTCTATAAAATATATTTGAGTTTGTAAGACTATCGAAAATCAACGTGAAAAATGCATACTACTTAAACAGCAATTTTTTACCGAGAGTGGTTTCTGCACGAGGTCAAAAAGAAGTGCATTAAAAAGCCGACATCCTGGCGAGTCCGAGATGTTATAGGGTCATGCAGCATGATAATCAGTATAACCACCCAACTTAAGTAATCCCTCCTAATCGGAAACGCATTCCAGAATTTTGGCCAACATTTCAAGAGATCGGTCATGCACTGGAACTCTCCCCTAGCCCGAAAAGTAAGTAATGGGTGAAGTTCCTCACGCTTTTGTCTTATTTCTGCCGATTCAACAAAATAGATCAGGTCCTGGTCCCTCGTCTTGCTTTTGGCAATCTCGCCCTCCCCAATTAAGCATAAGACATATGGTGACTTATTAAACTCACAGCATGTGCTTCCACTTCAGTTCTTCAGCTGTACGATCGACAGGGAAGGAATTGCTGGCATGAGCGGAGATTTTTGTCTTCCAGTCCCTATTTTTCACGGAAAATTTCAGCTTCCCCTCTCTGCTCCACTCTTTGGCGTTCTTCTCCAAGTCAATCAGTCCCTCGAGTTCGCATTCACCGAGCCTCGGCGACCAAAACTCAGTTTCATGTGAGAACAAGAATTTTTCTCCCTCTAAGGACCCGTGAGTACTGGGTAAGTATTTATTTTTCGCTAAAAAGAAAATTAAAGGACTAACCTCAGAACTCAGACTTGACTATTGGAAAAAACAAACCGAAGTGTCGGACCAGTTGGATCTTATGGCCGGACACGGAAAGAGTGAGCCAACTTTCGCTCTTGTAGTGGACTGTTTTGCATTATACAGGATTTAAACTCGCCAAGTCACAAGTAAGTGTTTCGGTAATGTGTACATTGAAATTTTCCCCATCGGGGCAAAATGAGAACTTTAAAATGGTTGCGCAGAAAGCACATTGCTGGTTTCGCTCACTTCAAGCTAATTGAAGTAAAACTCGGCGAAAATAATTCATTTTTTAAGCCTTAAAACTGAATAAACTGTGGAAACGAGAATTATGCTTTGCTTTGCCTTTTGCCTCTGTAAGCTTACCGCTTCGGTACGTGTTATCTGGGACTAAATTTGTCCGTAAAAAATCACACTTCCGATAGCATCTGTATTTTTTTCTGGTCTCACTTTTACAAAACAAATACCGTTTGGCGTCTTTGGAATTTCCAGAAAATTATCGCATAAAGGTCATGAAACCTCTTTCCGTTCAGCTGTGAACTGTTTCTGGAATTAAAGTTTACTTCTGCACGACTCCAATCAAACCATCAAGGCATTCGCGGTATCAACTAAATATTTCGCATCGAAGTGCCGCTTATCTTTGTGGGTTTTATAATTCAACATGTTTATTCCTCTCATCATTTTTAGTGTCTGCTACGAATTCGACAAAAGCACTTTGGGATTTTCTTTGAAAGTGAATATTCTATTAGTTAATACCTATTATCAAACATTTCGACAAAATATCGATAAAATATTTGAGTATTTAAAATAAAACAGAGTAAGCTTTAATATTAATAAACATAACAAATAGTCTGAGCCATTTTTCTTCATTTTAGTGGTATCTGTGAATCTTATCCGGTAAAGGCGCATGGGGACTCGCCCTTTACAATGGCGATGGCATTCTCATAGAAGGATGGAAATTGAATGTCATACGCTCGTCTCAATACATCATTAGTATGATAATGGGGCAAGGATTAAGTATATGTGCGGGGGGGAGAAAATTCTGGTTGTTTTTAACAAATCCACCAACGTTCTAAGATTATTGCCTTACTGGCAGACGTGTGCATTCCATTTAGCAATGTTTCGAGTATTTTTTTCTACCTGACTGCCCTCTGTGTCGAATTTTTTTAAAAATGAGCTTTCCTCTTACTAACGAACTACGTGTGGGGTATGCAGAGCAATGAGCCAATTTCGATATTTCAGCTGCACCGAATCCTTAGGGCGGTACAGGCCGGGTATGTCCTCCTGCCGACGAAGGGCCGACCAAAAAATCTATCGAACAATACCTACTTTTCAAAATATTAGAATCAGTTCTCCATGGCTCTTCCAGTAAGATTTGGTTATGTAGCTCCACCTGATAGACACTATACTTTTGGGGTTATGGGCTAGAGTTAGGGGTTGAGGTCAGGGATTAGGGTGAGAGGTTCGGATTAGGATTAGAGTCAGGGGTTAGGGCGACTATTTCTCAACTACTCAAAGTACAACCGCGCCCTCCCAATAGCTTTTCCTTTGCATACACTTACTTGACCTCGTCGCCTGTACGTTCCCTGACCACACCTGTTAAAGCCCTTATTACCCCCGGTCCCGTATTGCAGTTGGCTATGGTCTGTTTGCCTCAGATGCGGCTACTTAACCACATCGGGTCGTGGTTCCTCAGCCCGCGCGTGTACGTAACCCTTTCCCAATAATAGGTTTAAAAAGCAATGAGTGACTTTGCAGAACTGATGTTCGTGAGGGAGTCCAGATTGTTGTTTTTTAAGCCGCCTCCCCCGCCCCATGGTTTTGTGTTCCTCTCTATAACGTTGTCGTCTTTTCCACAGTCGCTTTGAGGTACAATTAATAAATAAGACACTTTTACTGAGAATGTGTGTATACCCGGTCGCTCGTGACCAACCAGCTAAGTTCTGTACGACATCTACAGTATTCAAAACCTCACAGGTCTTTTGTGAAAACTGCCTGCCCTTCTCTTTCCTCCTCTTTGGGCGCACTTTGAACCTGTAGGAATTTGTATGCATAATTTCGAAACATTATTTTAGTCTTCAAGTCCATGCCCCCTAACGAAGCGAAAACAAAAAGATATCATCTCTCTCTTTATCTAAAAAAAAGGGATGTCATCTTAAGGGCTACTCGGGGCCGACAACAACTGATTTACGATGACAGATTGACCGTCACAAGCGACGGTGTCCACTGTGTGGTCTACGGGGTAGACTCAGAATCGCACGCGCCCTCTTTTGTCATATATCAGGCTTCGATGGCAAAACAGTATCAAGACTACCGGAGTTGGGCGCGGCCGCTGTGGGTGACAAGATCAAACTGACAGGATAACATTACCAACGAAGACACTTGGTCGTCTCGGGCTTATTGACCGTTATCAGCCAGTCATACCTAACCCCGAGGTGTGCAATACCTGGGGCTCGATCGAGCGACCCGTTGGTTAGAATTCCAACGCCCCCAACCACTGGGCTACGGGCTCGTTCTCCTGCCGTTTTCCATCAAGTATATTAACAATGGGTCGTAACGCGACCGCTCAACGTCCCTCGACCAAAATTAAATTGACCGTTTGCGCCTGCTGAAGAGTGCCTAGGTCACTCACTGTAAGTAGGGAGAGGGCAGGTTTTACAGTACCCTGCTTTTAACTATAGCACCGACATTCACTCCCCTAACCCTAACGCTTAACCTCTCAACGACCTTGACCTTAACACGTACCTCAACCCTAACCATTACCCTCCCTTCTTGGAATAGGGTTAAAGACCGTCTGCAACTGTACTTATAACCGGGCCGAGTTACCTCGTCTTTTGGCAACATTTTAGCCGCCGATTCTCAGCGCGCCATAGTAGATTCAGTCGAATCTCATTTCGTAGCCGTATTTGCAGTAGACAAGTCCCAGCCTAACCCCTAACCCCCAACCCCAGTCCCAAACCGTAATCAGTGACCCCTAGCCCCCACCCCTAACCTATGACCCTGACCCCTTACCCGTAACCCTAACCCCTAACAGACACGGCTGCAAAAGGGGATCTTGCCGTAGATTCCAACACCCTAGCTTTATTACAGTGAAGAATGCGTTGGTTTGCTGTGGACAGGAGCTCCAAAGTACCGACCTCACTCCCTCTCTCTCCCCTCTCCTTTTCACTAGTCGACCTCCCGAATTTATTAGTCCGTTGTTGAGATTGGATCCAATCCAAATTGGGAGACCCTGTATTCACCTTCTTCCACAGTTTGTGCCACGAGTGACTTGGAAGAAGTGAAATCAGCTGGTCTGAGGCGAATGGCCCACCGACCCCAGGCAACGCTACGGCGCGGTGTGATGCAACCTAAGGACACACTACCGCCCGTCGAAATCTTAGGAGTTGTATACAAAATAAATTGCGATGAGGGCGACTGCACCTATGTTGGGGAGGCCGGGTGGAAATTGCAGACCCGCCTACAAGGACACAAATCGGCTACTCGGAGGCTACATCCAAACTCTCAGCTAGCAACGCACTTTGGAGGAACTGGGCATACTTTCGATCTCCAGAGAGCTACCATATTAGGCCAGGGCAAAACAAAAGCAGAACGGCTATCACTTCAGGCGTCGTTCTCCAATGTCCACTCCATCAACAGGCATCTGGACCTTCCTGCAGCTTACAAAGTCCTACGGCATCACAATAGTAGAGCTGAGGACCAAACAACCACACTGGACTTAAGAAGGCCATACGGAGACAGTCCGACGGCGAGTTTACTCCGTAAGGAAGAACAAGAACCGCCAGACCGATCGCCCGACACTGGTTCAATCACCTCCCCCCGACGGAGTGGTGACTCACAAAGCCCGCAGACAAAACGCGCGTCAACCATCCCCCGAGAGGCCGAGACAGCGAGAGGAGAGAAAAATCGATCAGCATTAGGCCGACCGACGCGGCATGCCACAGAAAATTTCTGGTCGATTAAGTGCACTTTACGTTTTGACAATGGGGAGCCGACCAAACTCTTTGAAACGTCAGCACCTAAATAAATCTGGTTCGGTGAGCCCATCTTTTTCTTCAAATCATTAGCCCGGACCTCTCAGTTTTGCCAATCTGAACTTACATTTTAATTTGAACGGAAGCGTTGTCCCCTTGCCCACAGCCCTCAAGCTGTACGTGGCAAGACCGGAAGAGTTGTAAACTGCCCAAATTTTGTCCTTGGCTGAGCGTAGATTGAAGGTGGCATACCTTTTGGAAGGCAAGTCGACCCTGTACTCGCCACTGATGTCAGCCTTCCATGCTCCGAGCTCCAGGACGCCGGTGTATTTTCCGTCAGCGGCTGCCGAAACTGCGGAGTTGGAGAGGCGAAGGTCACGGTGTTAAATTTTTTGCAATCTTACCCAAATCGAGCGGGCTCGAAGCCCACCCCCGGGAAAATAAGATTAGTCAATGAGAGCAGGAAATCTGCAAAATAATAACCCCACCTCTTAAGAGGTACGTGCTCTTCCATGGAGCTGTCAGGTGGACAGTTAACTCCGTCTTGCCGCTGTGGGTTATAACCTGTCCGCATTCCAGATGCAGCAGACTTCCAGTGCTGGGCACTTCCATCTTGCCTCGGGGTCGCGAAATCGCCAAACGCAGGATCCTGTGCACACCGTTTGGCAAGGCTCTCGAAGTACGGCTATAGGCGAAGGCAAGGCCATCGTTTTTTTCGAGCATCAGTTGGCGAGAGATGCAGAGGCTTTCCTGCGTCATTTTTGAGACTACACAGCTCTGTTCATAGGTTGCTACGAGCCCGAGCAGACTGTCGAAGAGTTTTGGGGTCTTAGCGGTGATGAGGACATAATCGCCGGCGGCTTTGAGTGCCTCCTCTTTGCGAGAACCGACTTCGGTAACTTTGCGGCTGGAGGAAATATGAAGTCATATATACTAGACAGAAAATAGGATTTAATTAAAAAACACCACGTTATCTCTGGGCCGAAACATTTCCCGTGCAGTCAAAATCGGACTAATAACCACGCCGATTAATGTCAGATGATTCGCTACTGAAGCATAGAAGTTGGAAATATGCTACGTTACAGGGTTTATAAGTGATTTAGGGGCCATTAACACTCATTTTTCCCACGCCACTCGCATGATGAGGCGTATTATGGCGTGGTCGACCTTGCGGAATGCGTGGGAACAATGAGTATTTATAGCACCTGAATTATTTATATACCCTATAAATTCGCATATTTTCAACTTCTATGTAACTATTTGGCCTGATGATGAGGTATCGAAAACACATGTTTTCCAAACTGGCTTTTCAGTTGTAGCATGGGAATATTCGCAGAACTTAGAAAATAGGATTGACTAAAAAAACACCGCGTTATCTCCGGGCCGCAACATTTCACCTGGATACAACATCGGACTAATAGCCCCGTCGATTTTTGTCCGCTGATTCGCTATTGAAGTCTAATAGCAGGAACACCTATAACAATTTGCCCGTCTATCGAAGCGAGCACATTTTGAGCTATTATTGCTGAAGGACTAAGGACACCTTCTAATGCACTCTTGGATACCCCGCATCTGCCTTGGTGATGCGACAGGAAAGTAGCCTAGCTTGCGATTGCCGAAATTTTTGGTAAGGAATCAGTGCAGGAAACAGGAATTTTCTCAGAAAATAATTTCCCATTGTTTAACTCTTCTCTACTTTCTCTGCATAGTTCCGTCTGTCCAAAAAGCAGACTGCGCAACGTCTAGGGGACAGTGGAATTTTATATAAACTTGATAGGTACATGCTGAAGGATTTACCGTACTTGAAAGCAGAGTCACTAACCAATAGCTCGGCCACGTCTTTCGCTGACATTCTGCCCCTTCGTGATACAGCAGCGTTGGGTTCGGCTCATAAGTGAGTCCCCTAGTGCTCCTCGCGGGCTTTTTGGTAGGTGATTGTGTTTTTAAAATTCAGATTTAGAAGTTAATATGTTGACCTGGGACAAATCATTCGGATTGAAGCGTTATGGAGTCGGTCCGAAAGTTGAGCCAAAATTTATCAGTCACGGTAGTTTAATTGCATAATATTTGCAAACTCTCAACAGGCAGCCAGTTGTAAACACGTGTTGCACGATTTACTATACTGAGAGCAGGGCTTCCAGTTTACATCCCAGATATGTCTTTCGCTGATATTCTGCCGCTGCACGACACAGCTGTGAGGGTGGGTTCGGTTCATCATTGAGTGCTCCCCCAGCGTTTTTTTTTGCTAGATGCTCTAGCCTTCTTCGAATGATTTTACTCAAGTTGGCGTACTAACTTCCGAGGAGATTCATAAGATGAAACCTGGTATATTTATGGAAATTGGCGTCTTTTCTCCATCTACCGAGTCCTTAGTCGGTAAGGTAAATACGAGCTCAAAAAGCTGTTGTAGTGAGCAATGCTCATTTACATCGTTTTGTTTCACGTCTTTAATTGTGAGATTATTTAATACCGTCAAATGGCCATTCATAAAACGTCATGTCTCTGCATTTACTTATGTGGCTTGTAAAGTTAACAATGTGGCTCAAATCCAGTGCTGAATTTTATGAACCCTATATGGTCTTCTCTCAATACCGCAGAGAAATGTTTGGGTTTCCATACGCAGAAAATATCCGACGTGTAGTTTGGAAACCCTGAATGCAAGTGTAACAGCAGGTCGGGTTCAAAATTATTCCAGAATGGAAAACTTTTTGAAAACCGAATTCTACCCTTCCTTCGAGTATAAAATTGGAAAAAGACGCCATTTTCTATCGAATGAACAAAAGAATAAATATTTTTATACATGTTTTCCATGAAATATCGTTGAATTTTTAAGGGCATCAAAAATCAATGAGAAAATTGCATGCTACTTAAGTAGCCCTTTCTTGCATGAAGTCGGAAAGAAGCTCATTCGAAAGCCGAAACCCTGGGATAACTGGATTTTTATAGAATTGTGCTGCAAGATGATCAATTTCACAACTCTACTTAATTAATCTTTTCGGAACGGCAACAAATTTCCGAATTTCGGCTGACATTTCATGAGTTAACTCACCTACTCTAGACCACACTGAACCACTGAAGAAACCTGACGGCAAGAAAACGACTGATGACCCTCTGTTCGTGCACTATAGATCAACTTGCGTCTAGTAAGTCACGCAGAATTATTGTTAGAAATTAAGTTGGGACTCATAGCATAAAGGAAAAAAATAAGTACATCCGAAGACTGTGACTTTCCCTTTCTTCTCTCGTAGACAGAAAGCGGGTTGCCGTTGAAAGTTAACTTGACCCCTCGAATTTTGCTTTGCAAGCCTGAAGCATGCGCTATACAGCCATTTGGACAACGTGTATATTTTGAGGACAAAAATGACACGGCCAAACATCCTAGCCGTGCTTGACACGTGAGCGTAGCATAAAGGTTAAGGTTAGGGTTGGAGTTGCGACTCGGATCAGGGCAAAGGAATAAGTACCCTTCGAGAAATTTAGCGTAAGGCCACCTGCATTACCCGAACGAGAGGGTTCATATTGCCGTTTCCCACCGTAAAATACCGTTTTCGCGCTGAATGCCTGTATTAATGCAACAAACAAGGAAGGTTTTTGGAAACGATCTGGCTATTTTCAACAATATAAATTACGCTACCTAAATAAAATAAGTAGGTAGTGTATATGAATCTCGGTCTCGGAGTCCTTCTTCCCATGTCCTACCACAGCAGACTCGGTTGAATAATCAAGGCAGATCTGAATCCTCTTTGTCCCTTCCTATAGTCGGGATATAGTGATAAACGTCATAGGTGACTTCGAGCATTCCCAGTCGCAGATAACGCGAACCGACCCTGTAGCTCAGTCGCACAGGGTGCGGATTAATGTTCAATGAACAACGAACTCCGGTCTGCTAAGATATGACAGACTGCCTGAAGACGTTAAAAAGCCCTTAAACAACCGTTTTATTCTTGCGTTTATCGATGATATCTTGTTTTGTATTAACGTCTAGTCAGCCTCCTGCACATACGAGGTTCCGCGGGCCAAGAACAGCAATAGACTGGCCTAGTGAACTGCCCTGAATTCCGACGGGGGGCGATAGCTGGCCTGCCCTCGTAGGAAGTACATAATCCCGTCCAAATTTCAGTCGTGCAACTCTGAACTCTTAGTTTCACAAATTGTGTCATGTAGCTTTGTAGGTTTGCCTACTCTCGAGTCACTTGTTAGCAACTAAAGCATTCCCCCCCCCCCCTAAAAATTGGTTCGTGTGAGTAAAATAAGACTTAAAGTTTGCGCAGTAGCATCGAGGGGTTTCGGTCGCGCAAACTCAAAAACTATCACTATATGCGGGACTCGCTTACGTATATTTGATCAGGGGCTTCTTCGAGTCGGAGCCTCGGTAATTGAATTCCAATTGCGTCCCTGAGGCACTGCTGGAGGCCGAAAGACTGACACCGAGTTCGAGGTTGGCGTACAGCCTGTCATTCGTGCGGAAGCCCACCAGACCGATAGGCAGCAGGAAAGTGGCCGTAGACTGGAGTTCAAGTGATAGTCTGAAAATATACAAAGGCGGGGTGGCTAAAGGTGCGACACGTGAGTGGACCAGTGGCAACAGCAATTGATCCCCCCCCCCATTGCGCCACTGTGATTCAACCAATCGACTCGCCGACACCGTGCCGCCGATCGATATTTCACACTTTGCTGATTGGCCACATGCGCAAGAAGCTGAGGCGAGCTTATACATCTCGCGCCGGAACTGGGAACATCAACGGTTAACACTCCGTATGTTGCAACTGTGAAGACAGTCTGTCTCCCGGACTTTTGATTTTGGAAACGCCCTTGTCGAGCCATCCTACTTTGACAGACTTGTACTTTCCCTCAGATTCTCATGGCGGAACTAAGTCTATGTGGCTTTTATAGAAAAGACTGAATAAGTATGAAAACGTGAGGATATTTACAGTAATCTTGTAATGTAATTAGCAGTGTTTGTTTACATGCCTAGAAGACGGAATAACGGCGTACTGACTGGGTTGTCCTCGGCTTAAAGCGCACACCTCGTTGATCTGAGGACTGGTTCATAGCTGAGAGATGGGGGTAAATCCCGGACTCTATGCGTTGTCTCCTCGTTTGTTTTTCTGTCCAAAATCACAGTTGGCAGTGTAATCGGGCTGTGGCGCACGCCTGCGTTGGCCACGGCTAGGTCGCTCTGACGATCGACTGGGCGGTTAGCATACAGACATGCCAAATTCAGTTGCTGTTCCGTGTGGTGGCCATCTCAACTCACGCTCC
The DNA here is from genome assembly GCA_902702965.1 of Spirometra erinaceieuropaei. Classification (NCBI taxonomy): domain Eukaryota; kingdom Metazoa; phylum Platyhelminthes; class Cestoda; order Diphyllobothriidea; family Diphyllobothriidae; genus Spirometra; species Spirometra erinaceieuropaei. Next base: position 786,608 of record CACRXP010000009.1, on the reverse strand, counting down.
TTTGAACACAGTTCATGCTTGCAAGGCAATAGTATTCTGTTTCTGGCATGAACGAGGAAGATCCTTAAATGCATACACGTAGTTTTGCGTGCATAAACATGCTAGACTTGAACAGGTAGCCTGTAAGTTGTGCACAAACTTTGCAAGCACTTATGCGTATGCTGGCTTATTAAAATTAAGTTCTGCATGAAACTTTCCCCACTGCAAGAGTTCAATTCAGTAAGGACAGCGATGTCTCAGAACATCTAGAAAAAGGAAATAAATATTGAGAAGGATCTACTACTGACTAGGATACAAACCTAATGAAGTTGGGTATAATGCTCTTTTTTTAACGATTTTAGGGTGAATTAGGAAGACTAGTACTCTTTGTGCCCATGGTAATAAGGGTGCAAACGCTGCCCAGCCCCCATAACGGATTGCATTGAGGATGCGCTGGGCCAAAGCGCAGATCAGATGGACTCACGGTACGCGTTTACCAGGCAACGCAAAGCCCATGCATGTGCTGCCATGCCTTCAACGCGGGCTGTCACGCCGCGTCAGCCACTGCGTCCAATCTCAACACCAGTCGGTTGAGGCCGACGTTCGGCAATCCATCATCACGGCGCACGAGATCATCGCTCACGGATAATAGATCTGACCTGCTGGAATCTACCATGACGCGATATCCTTCCAGTGGCCTGGAGGTCTGGGCATGTGTGACGGACATGGACCGTTTGACTTTGTTAGCCACTGCTCCCGCGCCTACCTGCCATTGTCTTGCCATCGCAGCAAGACGGGTCGTAGGAAAGAGGGTGCAGTAGATGCTGCGCAAGCTAGCCTCAGTAAAAAACATCTCATGCGCTGCAGGTCACCGGTGCTGCACCTACTCCCTAGGACTCACAGTGGAGATCGTACTTATTGACTATCAAACTGCTGCGGACTTGAAAAGGAAAATGCACACAGGGGAATAATGTTCACGTTTCCGGAGTTTATTACCTGTCAAGGTGTTTCAGCCTACCTGGTGTCTAAGTCCAGAAGACTGTTTTGCGAACCTATTTCATTCGCAATTCTGTGGGAGGTCGCGAGAAGCATCGATGATTGCAATGAGAGCCCACCTGACGTGACAAAGGTAATTTTTTCGTCCAGCAGAATTTGTGAAAGCCATCGCACTAGCTTCTTCTCGGTCAGCTCCCAGGGCCTCGTATCACCAGCGCTGTAGACGATTTCATGGCCAAAGAGACGAGCAAACAGCGCTGTTGTGTCCTCACGGTTTGACTCCTGACTCACCTTAGCAGAAGAAGAAGAGGACCATTTAAGCACATTTGGGGAAAACAGAGGTTCGTACACTCACAGAGTCTAGGACAATACAAAATACGGAAGGCAGCAATTCGGGCACTCACTATGTGGTCGAGTCGGCTTATATTCTCTTTTGGACCAATCATCCTTGGTGCCGAATTTGGTCCCCAGGAGTTTCCAAAGAAGAAGAGGTTTGCAAACGGTGGCGTCCACGCAGATCGATAGCCAACCTCGAGTAGATTGAATTCACGCCCTTTCAGATTCACGCTGATATTCACGCTGGCATATCGTGGAAACGGATTCTGCGTCCCGGCAATGCTGACGGCCTCCACTTTTCCGGCCATCTGGGTAAGAAGGATATGCCGTTAAGACTGATGTACGGGTTTTCACTCCCCCCTCTCTCTCTGGTTGTCAAGCTATGCCTTTAGGACAGGCCCTTGAAGTGAGGAATATTTCAGACCGCGCTCATTTCCCTGGGAGTTTACGATATAACAGATGCCTTGGGCGCAAACTACTACGTCGAAGACAGAATGCGTACAAGAACAAAGGTGGGTGACATTGCTCTCTTTCAGTAGGATGACTAAAATAAAGTCTGCAGACATAAGAACGACAGTAAAATAACCCTCCCAGTAAAGGTAATTTTCAAACGTTTTCTTGCTGTCGTCAGCTTGTGTCTCTGTTCTTCGATGTATGTTCCAGTCAAGCTGGCATATTTGGCGGTCGAAAATGTGGTCTAAAACTTGTTTCGAAGACCTCTGCAGCTCCTGACGGGGAATCATCAAGATAGTCTTGTCACGAACCGGGCTAGTCTCGGACAGAGGAAGAGTTATTGTCTACTTTTTTTCGGCTTTCTCGATTCCTTTCCTAGTCGCGCCTGAACAAGTCGTCTTTCGGTCAACGACGGGTCGCTTAGGTCGAGGACTCGTTTAAGCAATGTTTGGCGTCATACCGCCTAACCCCTTTCCTAAACCGTACCTCAAGCCAATGGCTGGGATTACAAATTAACTGGCAAATTATCCAATCTATCCAAGTGATTCAAGTAGCAAAATAAAATTAATTATATTAAATAGAGTGTCACAACAAATCAGTCTTACCACCAAGTGTTTTCCCCCACATGCGAAACGGCGAGTTCCGGGAAGAAAATAAAGTGGATATTCGATTTGCAGAATTGCAACTAAAGTAGGTGGGCTATCTCACAAAACTCTGGCCGAAGTTCTGGAACATGTTTTTGATTAGAAAGTAATACCAAGGTGGGGTCGTAATGTTGATTATCACACATCATGATTCCAAAATATTTCAGTCATTCCAGGGTTGGGCTTTTGAATGAGCTTCTTTCTGGCCAACTCTATAAACCACATTCGATGGCAATTACTACCTAGTCACTATGTATTTTTTCATTGATTTTCGACTTCCTTAAAAATTTAACAATGCATACTTTATAAAATATGCACATACTCTTTGCTGTGAAGAAGAAGAAGAAGAAGAAGAAGAAGAAGAAGACACGGTCGCCGGGACAAGAGCTTTATTAGTCTGACGTTTCGGATTCCTGCTCGAATCCATCATCCGAGACAAAAGCAGATAAGGGTGGTTCATGCATATGGGGCTGCAGTATTTATAGGATGCAGTAGCCATGCTACCGCATAACTATGAATATTCACGGCTCCCCCCCCCCTTCATCAGGGATCGTTGCACGTGGCGTGATGGCCGACATTCGCGTCGTTAATTGCTGCAATTTCATCATGTGCGTTGGATGTTGGTGTGATGATTGCTCGACCATCTGACGCGCTGACGCGGGTGTTGGGAAGAGTGTTCACTTGTGCGCTCCCCGCGTGCCTAATTACTCCACCTAGACGAAGTCTCAGCAAGGAGTATTGAATGGGAAGATCATTGGACTAGTTAATAGACTGGGGGCCAGTAAACCATGACTCAAGCAACTCCCGGCTCACGCGGTTGTCACCTCTTGTCCCGGCGATCGTGTCTTCTTCTTCAAGACTGCTTCCTGGGACTCATCTCTTCTCTTCTATTGACAATGTATTTGGGCGCGATGCGCTCCGATCGGCCCGGCGATGGGAAACCTTCGCCCTTCGGGAGGCCTCTACGTATTCGCAGATCCGGTTTCTGCACAGGTGTCTCGACAGTAATGTGTTACCGAACTGTGTTTCATACACGCCTCCGGTTAACACAGATTTGGCGAGACAAGCAGTGTTTCAGCATGGCAGAAGGATGATCCGAGTGCTCCTCCAAGATTGCTACGCGAGACTTCGCAAATACCGTCAAAGGATTGACCAAGAAAAGACCAGATGCTGTGAGTTCATGGGCGAGATCGGTACAAATCTGCTCCTGCAGAGGATAGCTGAACAAGCCCGCGAACAGAGAATGATACGCGACGCAGCACTGGAAAACAAATTCCGAAAGCTGCCCAATCCAACGCCGCCCAGAAACGACAAACTGGTGCACAACCTGTCGTCAAAGGAGCTGACGAAGGATCAGATGCAGGTTTTAAGGCACGAAGCTTCATTCAACACGACTGACGCCAAACCTACTAACATGATTGCAGAAGTGGAATCTATCCTTAGTCGGACGGAGGCAACGGAGGAGACCAAGAGCCATATCCGACACCAAGTGTCGTCTCTCCTAATGGCCCACAGGCCGCGGGAAGTGCTTTCCAAGGTCGAACGTGATGCGCTTAGAGAACTCAAGGCCGACAAAGACTTGGTCATCGTGCCATCGGACAAGGGGCGCGCCACGGTTGTGCTGGACAGGACAGACTACCTTCAAAAAACCAAAGATTTACTGGAGGACCAACAGTTCTATGTCCCATGTGCAACGAACCCTGTAAAAGCGCTGACACGCAAAATTAATGCTACTTTGTTGGCCTTGGAGAACTCAGGTGCAATAACACCGACCGACAGACGCATGGTGAGACTCCAAGATACGGCCTTGCCCGATTCTATGGCCTCCCTAAGGTACACAAAGACGGCGCTCCTCTCCGACTCATCGTGTCGCTCAAAGGTACCCAAACGTACGGACTGGCTAAGTGGCTGTTCCGGCAACTCAAGTTCCTGACCGCTGAGTCAGACACCACGGTCTCTCCGTCAGCAGAATTCCTGGAGAAACTCAAAGGGGTAAGCCTCCATCCAAATGAGGTCACGGTATATTTTGATGTTACATCTCTTTTTACTTTTATTCCCCAGGACCTGGCGATCGAGACAATCGAGCTGCTTCCATAAAGCAAATACGATGAAACGGAGAATCGTCTTGGACGCGCCCAAGTCCTTCAGCTCCTGAAGTTCTGTCCCAGGACGTACTTCACGTTCGACGGGACAGTCTACGAACAGGTGAAGGGCACACCAATGGGTTCGCCGATTTCGGGGTTCATCGCCGAGGCGGTACTACAACGGTTAGAGTCGCTGATCTTCCAACACCACAGACCGAAATTCTGGGCCCGGTATGTGGATGATATCTTCGTCGTTATCGACCGGGATCAACTGCTGACATTCAAGGAACGTCTGAATGCGGTCTTCCCCGACATCAAATTTACGATGGAGGAGGAAGAGAACAACCAGCTGGCCTTCCTGGATGTCCTCGTATGCCGCAAGGATTGTGGTGGACTAAAGACTGAACTTCAACAGCAACCACCCAATAAGTCACAAACGCAGTTGTGTAAGGACGCACTATCGGCGTGTCGAAACGCACTGCAGTGAGCCGGAAGACAAGATTGCCGAACTACAATACCTCCGACGGGTCTTCAAAGCCAATGGCTACCCGCGCAACTTTGTCAACCGGTGCATACGCGAAAGGGACGAAAGGCCTAACCGCAAGGACAGCAAAGTTTGGCGAGCCCTTCCATATGTCAAGAACGTTTCGGAAGCTGTTGGCCGCCTTCTCGCACCACTTGGAGTTGGAGTTGCACACAGACCGGAGGCAACCATCAGGCGTCAGTTAATGAAACCGAAATACCCACTGCCACGACAAGAAACGTCTGGAGTCGTTTATCGGATCTGGTGCCGTTGCGGACAAAGCAACTACGTCGAAGAAACCGGAAGACAACTCCAAACGCGAATGGCCGAACACGCTACTGCGGTGCGGAGAAATGGCGCCAGCTCTCAAGTTGCGGTTTATTCGACGGGTTCCGGCCACACATTCAAATTTGACGAGGCCGAAATTCTCGCAAGAGTTGACAACCGCGTGAGCCGGAGGCTGCTTGAGTCATGGTTTACTGCCCCCAGTCTATTAACTAGTCCAATGATCTTCCCATTCAATACTCCTTGCTGAGACTTCGTCTAGGTGGAGTAATTAGGCACGCGGGGAGCGCACAAGTGAACACTTTTCCCAACACCAGCGTAGGTGCGTCAGATGGTCGAGCAATCATCACACCAACATCCAACGCACATGATGAAATTGCAGCAATTAACGACGCGAATATCGGCCATCACGCCACGAGCAACGATCCCTGATGAAGGGGGGGGGAGCCTTGGATATTCATAGGTATGCGGTAGCATGGTTACTGCATCCTATAAATACTGCAGCCCCATATGCATGAACCACCCTTATCTGCTTTTGTCTCGGATGATGGATTCGAGCAGGAATCCGAAACGTCAGGCCAATAAAACTCTTGTCCCGGCGATCGTGTCTTCTTCTTCAGACTGCTTCCTGGGACTCGTCTCTTCTCATCTATTGACTCTTTGTTGTGTTCGCTGGGAAGAATCTAGTGAAGGCCTCCAACGATCACCAACTGGCCACAGCCAGCTGTCCTAGGAGAATGGTGGTAATTGGAGTTTTACGGGTGGGGCACATGGATGGTATGTTAGATGCTAAAAATAAGGAAAGTAAGTAAAGTGTTTTAAAGTATGACTCAAAACTTACAATACGCTTACATATAGCAGTGCCACAGTGGCAATTTCCAATCTCCATTCATTCTTGTTGGTTGGATTTGCCTTGGCTACCTGTCCCCATGTAAACTATTGATTAGCGGTTGATTTGAATTGATTTACACTTCAAGTGTTTCTTGTGGTTTACCTTTTTTAAATTTACCGCCATTAACACCATTCCCGTAGGACAGGCGACTGTGGGGACCTTTACGAGATTATTGCCTGCCTAATTGCTACAGAATTAAATCTTCTTCGAATTGTTTACTCGCAGAAAGGACATCTTACGCTGTCAAAAGCTTCTAGTTACGAGATTGTTTAAGACAGCGAAATATCCATATATTCAGCAGCGTACCAACAGGATTATTTATATTGCTTATAAAGTATACAATACCGTATACACCCATTAAAAACTTTCATGGAGCCTATATGACGTCTTCTCAAAAGCGTAAAGGAATTATATGATTTTCCATACGCGGAAAGTACGCAGCATGACTTTTTAATATCCTAAGCACATGAGCAGCTGTGGACGGGGTTCAAAACTATTCGGAAGTCGGAAAACTTTTTAAAACCGCAAAATGCTCCTTTCTGTGCACACAATTCGAAGAGGACGTAATTTTCTATCAAAGGAGTAGAAGGAAAAACATTTTTGAGCGCTGTTTTGGCAAAATATGTTTGAACGTATAAAGGTATCGAAAATCAATGAGAAAAAATCATAATACTTAAATGGCAGTTGTTTACACAGTGGGATTGTTCAGGCGTCCGGAAAGGAGCTCATTTGAAAGCCGATCGTAATATTCTGGGATGATGGTGCAAAGTGATCAGCGTTACAATATTCTCTAAGTAATCGTCCCTAATCGAAAGCACATTCCAGAATTTAGGTTGACATTTAACGAAAAAGTCAACCTTCCGTATAATCGCCTTAGGTTTCGGGTTTTCATATGAATTTATAACTAGAGATTGCCTGTCGGTGTGGCCCCTCACAAATGACATCCCTCGGAATAAGGGCCATCAGACCACCCGCGGCTCTACTCTTTTGGTCCATACATATTCGCGCGAGCATGAGTATCTTGAGTGGGTGAGCTGGTACGAAGACTCCTGACTCTTTGAGCGGTACCGTTTAACTCGGGGAGTCCTTCCCCCCTGGTGGCTATACAGAAATGTTGCAAAGACTGTTGTACATGCGGATTTTAGGGCGCCATCTGAAAAACTGGACGTAAATAAAAAAAATCGTTGTGATTTTCATGAGTAGTAAAAGCAGATACCGAGCTTACCTGTTCGTACGTGAAAGTTTTCGCAACGTAGCCGGAATATCGTCTCAAATCCGTCCATATCCATTCAAACAAATTGCCGAATAATGAATGGAATTCGTCAGGAGTCATCTTAATACTATGCCTTTTCAACAGTTCACCCGACTTTAGGAGACTTTGAAGATGCTGACCGACAAAGGACCTGAACTAAAATGGAAAGAATTAAATATAAAACATCTTAGGACTCAACAATCGACTTTTTGTTCTTTCACCCTTGCTGATAAGTTCTCATTTGGGAATTCGATCGCGGGGATTTGTAGGACGGGCTACCAGGTAGGCGTTACGGCAAGAACATAACACAACCCCTCGCATCGAAGAGTTTTAAAATGAGAAATCCCGCAATTACTTCTAGTTCCTTCGTTCTGTTCGAAACAAATGAGATAGCATCTGTTGTATGTTGAAAACCGAGCTCATGAGCACGCGGACATCATGCGAAGAAGGCTCACTGTGACCATTTTTGACAGACTTTTTCGTCCTTCGTTACCTAATTAAGTCCTATCGATTTATTGATTTTGTCCCCATTTGATCGGTCCTATCTTCAGCAAAGTTAATAGGCTCAGGTCGGCGATTAACATCATTATTTAACGTGACCAATTATCAAGTGTACTGCTTCCGGATTGGCTGTTTTCGAATCGCTANNCGAGTGTAAGGACACGCGCCCCTATCTTCTTTTCCAAAGTATACCACTGTGACCAGTGTTTTTTCGTCGAAAAGATACGCTGCCGTCTCTTTTCGACGATTAGGTATGGCGTAAGGAAAACTCTCTCGTCCCCAAGTATATCATTTCCCTCTGCGCTTTATACTTTCGTCACCTGTCTTACTGTCAGTCAAAGCAAACACTGTTTTCATAGTCACGTATTGTTTTACGAAAAGGAGGAAACGAAACCGAACTGGGTGCAAACTGTTATTGAAGGCAAATCTCTAATCAGCTTCCTTAAAGAATTGGTCTGGCTAGAAATTATTTGTAAACTTCCTATCATTAAAGTAGACAAACCTGTTGACTTGTTTCCTCTCGCATCACGTTTGCCAGAGCTTCCAACTTTTCAGTCGTCAGACATCTTGCCCAGGACCGATATGCCTGTATCCTCACCTCCGTATCCTCGGAAGCGTCATTCATGCTCTTCATCAAGATGGTCTAACATAAAAGTTAACTGGTTATAAATGCACAATAACTGTTAACGCAGTGAGAAGAAGGAAAAGCGTAAGAGGAGAAAGGTTCCGTTTTAAGTCTCAGAAGTCAGTGCGTTAACTTGTAGTAAAGCATCGGGAATAAAACTTTGTGCATTCAGACCGATATTTATATTTGGGCCAAATTTCAGTAGCTTCGATGGGGTTAGTCGCGTAATATTCATAAATTACCGACAGGCAGCTAGTAGAATACACATTCTGCATGATTGGGGGATGCAGGATAAAAGCCCGCTCAGGAATTTCGCAATTGACTACCTATGCTAACATTTTGCGATATCTGAGAGGAGCCTTAAGTACCTACAGTAGGTGGGCTAACTCATGAAATGTCAACCGAAATTCCGAAATGCGTTTTCGTTTCGAAAAGATTAATGAAGTAGGGTTGTAAAACTAATCAGTCTGCATTTACCTCAGGATGCCGGCTTTCGAATGAACTTTCTTCCGGCCTCATGCAAAAACTACACTTTGTTAAAAAACGACTACATAAGTAGCATGAATTATTATCATTGATTTTCAGTGCCCTAAAAATTCAATTGTATTTTATGGAAAGCATGCATAAAAATATTCATTCCTTTACTCATTCGGTAGCAAATGACGTCCCTTTCTAATTCTATACTCGAAGGAGGGACATAATTCGGTTTTCAAAAAGTTTCCAATTGTAGAACTTTTTAATACCGTGAAACGGCCGTTCATAAAACGCCTTTACCAATGTGACTTGTTAAGTTAACAATATGGATCAAATCCACTGCTAAATTTTATGAACCCTATATGGTCCCCCTATCATACCGTAGAGAAATGTGTGGTTTTCCGTACGCGGAAAATAAACGGCTTGTAGTTTGGTAACCCTGAATCCAAGTGTAACGGTAGAGGGGGTTCAAAATTATTCGGGAATTGGAAAAATTTCTGAAAACCGAATTATGTCCCTTCTTCGAGTATAAGATTGGAAGAAGACGTCATTTACTACCGAATGAGCAAAAGATTGAATATGTTTGTGCAGGTTTTCCATAAAATATAGTGGAATTTTAAGGGCATTGAAAATCAATGATAAAAAGTCATGCTACTTAAGCAGTCGTTTTTTACAGACTGTAGTTTTGCATGCGGCCAGAAGGGAGTTCATTCGAAAGCCGGCATCCTGTGGTAACTGAAATATTATAGAATTATGCCGCAGACTGATTACTTTTACAACCGCACTTAATCAATCTTTTCGAAACGAAAACACATTTCGGAATTTCGATTGGCATTTCATGAGTTAGCCCGCCTACTGCATATCTCGGTGGTATTAGTGTTAACAGCACAGGAGACTGTAAAAATCGTTTCTTTCTTATGTGACGTCCTCAGTCAGCCTCCCGTAAGCACGGGCGGGAGAGGCCGGTGGTTCGAATCCGGATGCTTTTGCTCAATAAACATATGTCCTGCCGGTCTGCGTAAGTGGGTTTCACGAACCGGTTTGCTTCTTTCGAAGTTTTAGTTTCCTGAACTTCCTCCATGCTGTTAGTGAATACGAAAACGTCCTTCTGTTGGGACGTTATGACACGTGTAGTATATGCAGTAAGAATAGACGGCAACTTGCTGTCTCCAACAGCGGACGAACTCCTTGTGGCAAACTAGGATTTTTTCGGATCCAAATTATTGTGTCAAAAGCGAGATTCCTAAGTATTTTTGGCAGGTTTTTTAATAATTCATATTGACCCAACTGTGAAAAAGTTCGGCGCCTCGGTGGGATTCGAACCCACGCAGTAAGGAGAAGGCTTTAGCACAGCCAACGCTCTAACCACTTGAGCAATGTGGCCCCGACGAACGACGCGATTTTAATCACATGTGGGTCAAGTTACCCGCCCAACCTACAGCAACGTCTGAAATCCAGCAAATCTGATACAGTAAACTTACTGCCCAAGCAGGATTTCCCAAGTAATTCACCTAGAATCCACCAGATGACTACAAAGCTCGTCCAAATGTGATTAAATTCGCGTCGTCCGGGGGGGGGTCTCGTGGCTCGTGGTTAGAGAGTTGGCAGTACTAAAGCCTTCCCCTTACTGCGTGGGTTCGAATCCCACTTAGCCGTCGAGTTTTTCACAGTTGGGTCAATATGAAACATGAGAAAGTAACATTTTCATGTAACCCACCTGTATCTTCTACATTTTTCACTTACAGTGACCGAACAGAGGGAAACGTCTGTTGAGCTGACCGAAAGGGGTTCTTTTCCACAGCTTTTAGATAATATCCATGCTGTCATGTAGCCTATGTATATACTGCTGACCATCAGTTGACAGTTTGTGAGTACTAGACTGTTATTCCGCTGATGATGATGGATTTCTGTCCAAATATGCATACGAACTCTCAGTCTGAGTCTTGAAAGTTTAATTCAGACTGATTAACTCCAAGTTAGCGACTAATTTCAGAGGAAATCTAAATGTCGTAATTCACCGCCTTCATAAGATGACACCCCTCACACCTCTTTCAGCCGAGTTGGCTGCTAAAGGAACCACAGTGCGTGAGAACCTGTACAAAACCCCTGATGCGATAACCCAGTTTTGGACAAACAAGGTGCTCCAGGCAGTTCGCGCGGGCATGGAGTCGATTGGTCGGGAAATTCCAGCCTTACAATCGGCAAAGGAGTACTTTACGGATTTACTTGATAGCGGACCGAATATGATGCGACAGGTGGTAAGTTCTTAGTTTCTTTTTCTAAATTCAAAACATCTACGAATTACGTAAGCCTGGTGGATTTTAGGTAAATTACTTAGGAAATCCTGCTTGGGCAGTTAACTTACTGTATCAGATTTGGTGGATTCCAGACGTTACAGTAGGTTGGGTGGGTATAGTTGACCCAAATGTGATTA
>CACRXP010000009.1:745790-775065 GCA_902702965.1 Spirometra erinaceieuropaei | reverse complement strand
GCTCGTGGTTAGAGAGTTGGCTGTACAAAAGCCTTACCCTTACTGCGTGGGTTCGAATCGCATCGAGGCGCCGAGTTTTTCACAGTTGGGTCAATACGAAAAGCGAGATTGCCCTCACTGACCGACCGGCTGTTTCTTCTAAACAACTCATTACCATGTAGATTTCGGTTGATGCTGAGCTCTAGCACCTGCACAAATCATCCTAATTGTCTCACCTACTTCCGATATTTTCCCACATGAATGATAAACGGAGGTAGGGTTGCACTTTGAAAAAGCTCAAGTTTGTGACTTACGTCAACTTGCTCATCACACTCAAACTTGCGGAGGGATTCAGCAGCGGACGCCCTGACGAAAACGTCATTAGAACGATTGGTCAGACAGTGCGATAATGTTTGATAGAAGAGGGGAGCATCGATTGCTCTGCCCAGATTGCCGATGGCTCGAAGTGTCAGTAGTACCTAGGAAGAAATGATGACTTTGTAATAAGTTGTAATGAAATTGGACTTGAGAGCGGCCTGTATTTTGGAGGCAGCAACTTGTCATAAGTAGCGATCAGCGTCAAATATAAAAAAACATGCTATTACGGTCTAGGCTTCGGATGCACCACTTAGCTACGTCTAGTAGAAATAAAGTTCTCACCACATAGAAGCCATACTTGTTTTGTTCTTGCAGACTGCGTACTTAGAGTCATAGGAATACCAACCATCACCAAGTCTGTTTTTTAAGAATATTTAAAGTGAGAAGTCAATCCGGCAAACACGTGTTTTCGGTAACTCACCATCAGGACAGAACAATCACATAGGAATTTAAAAAATATGAGAAATTAGCAGGGTTTATAAGTGACTCAGAGTCTATTAACACTCATTGTTCCAACGCCACCCGGATGACGAGGTTGGCGTGTTATGGTCATTGGAGAAGGGGGGGGAGGGAGAGAGACTGTGAATGATATTTGTAGGTTGGGTCTGTTAAGCACACATCACTGCCATCAGGAGGTCGGGACGACGTGTAATGATCATCTGGTGTTGGCATTGGCCACGGAAGACAGAGCGTCTGTGTCAACGTCTTCTGTCAACATAGCACTGGACTCGCTAGCTGTATAGCCACTGCCTCAACTGTAGTTAGCACTAGTTGCCGTAAGTCTCTGAAGAAGCCAAGGCACAACGGAACGAGTGAGTTCCGCAGCGTGATCGGTGAGTGCCCTTCTACCACCGGTTACCTTCTAGTCTGTACCAAACTCGAACACAAACTGTTTGCTATTAAAACACGCTACTGATACCACTTCAATAAAATGCTCTGGGAATCTCGGACAGCTAGCGGCCACCACTTTTCCGATGGATCGCTCAGTCCAGCATTTTCTCTTGACACGTCGATACTTATTCTTTCGTTCGCGATGGTGCTGTGAAGTTAAACCTTAACCAAAAGTGCCTTTTGCATCGCGGGTCTGAAGGGACTATGACTCTGGCGTACATTCCACCTGAAAACGAAGCAGACATCATTCTGCTGCATATGTACACTAGTGTGCTAAGTCAAAAGAGTGATAAGAAGAGGTGCACTGCTGATAGAAGCGAACAAGTGAGTTCCAGGAAGCAGTTCAGAAGGAGAAGAAGACGCGATCATTGGAGGCCTGACGTTTCGGCTTCCATTCGGATCCACACTTCCGTACATTAGGAGTGTCTCGGAGGCCGTCAGTCGCCTTCTCACTCCACTTGGATTTGGGGTTGCATACAGGCCGGAAGCAACTATCAGGCGCCAAGTCATGTGGCCGAAAGACCCACTGCCACAGCAAGAAACATCCGAAGTCGTTTAGCGGATCTGGTGCAGTTGCGGACAGAGTAAATACGCCGGAGAAAATGGGAGAGTACCCCGGACGCTCGCAGCAGTGGTAAGGGGGAAAACCCCAGCTCTCAGGTAACGGCTCATTCCACGGAACTCGGCCATATTTTTAAGTTTCAAGAGACCGAAATCCTCGCAAGAGCTGACAACGGCCTGAGCTGTGAGCTGCTCTAATCATGGTTCTCAGGCCCGCAATCCATCAACAAGCGTAACGACCTCACGGTACCATATTCATTGATGAGGCATTCCCTGAGCAGGGGAATCAGTCACGTGGAGAGACCGCGGGCGCTGAACTATCCTGGTGACAGCGGGCTAAATCGCCGGGTCATCATCACGCCAACATCCAACGTGGATGATGAGAATGCGACAATTAACGACTCGGACGCGGACTGACAAGCCAGCCTCGCCTTAATTACGACCCCCAGCGGTGATCACGAAGTCTGTTAATTATGGTGCGCATGTGGTCCCACGGCAGCTACGTACTATCAATACTGAAGTCTTTGTACCTCCACTACCCTTATCGGCAAACGTCTCTGATGATGGGTTCGAGTGAGAATCCGAAACGTCAGGCCAGTAAACTCATGTTCCATTGACAATATATTCCTTTCCTTCTGAAGAGGTGCACTGCCTGCCAAAAGACTGACGCCTTCGAATTATTCAGCCGGTCTCCAAAAGGCAGATGCCACGTGCTACATGTCCAATTTTTAGTCCACAGAACGTTTCTGTCTACTCTGCCAGCAAATAAGAAAAAAGAATACAAATCAACTTTGCATTATTCAGGATTGTTACTGACGGTCCCCGCTGTTACTTCCCCTCTAGGTCATCTTCATAGCATTTGGAGGCATAAAATTTGCTCATGCTTTTAAAAAGACGTGAAGGTTTCGTTATTAAACGTAAAAGGTAGCCAGGTAGAATCTTCTTGACTCAGCCCTTGCAGGCTTGGTACAGGGACTAAACATTTGCTTTTCATAAAGGATAATCTGAAATTCATCATGAGATGTTGGAAAAAGCTTTTTTATAAAAGTTCACAAACTGCCTAAACTGCTGCAGTTTTTTGTTTTTTTAAAGCCAGACAGTACCATGTCACGATCTATGTCCCAACCGATCGTGCAATCATGCGGATCAGACCGCACGAGGATTCAGCTTACGAATGTGCAAAAGCAAATGGGTTGTACAGGGTGGGTGGGAGCGGCCCATTGTTCCAAGTCACTGCCTTTGATTGTTCGTCTGTCGATTCTGACGATTTCCACCGTGTGCCCGACAGCATTACAGGCGCAAGTACTATGGCTTCCGTGTCAACTAATAAACAGTGAGAATAGTCTGGAGCGGCATCTAGCTCACTCCTTCTTCTCTCTCACTCACCAGCCCTCGATGAAAAGACAGGGGCAAGAAGACCGGAGACGGGATCAAACGCATGCAGGCGGCGCGGTATGGGCATGCACCTAGGCGTGCCAACCCCCGCCTACGTGTGGCGTTTATTATGACTGCACACTCTGGCGTGCCCTGATCTGTCGCTGCCCCGTGTTGATCCAACGTATTTATCGTGTGGTCCCTTTTTGGGGCCTTCTCCCTGACGGAAGACTACGATTTGACTGTGCGGGCATTGCTGATAGAAGCGAACATGCGAGTTCCAGGTAGCAGTTCAGAAGATGAAGATGCGATCACTGATTGCGAGAACTGTTAATTACTATGCGTATATTGTGCCACGGCAGCCACGTGCTATAAATACTGCACTCCTGGTACCATCATCACCTTTATCTGCGAATGTCTCTGATGAGGGATTCGAGTGAGAATCCGAAAAATCAGGCCAATAAATTTCTTGTTCCGATGATCGCATCTCCATCTTCTGTGCGGGCATTGTCCAGTAGAAAGGCAGAACGAAACCTGCTGAAGTCCTGAATCCATAAAAACTGCTCAGTAACTCGAAATATTGATTTTCTGTCGACACAACCTTGGCTGCGCAGTCCATGTCGTATGGCGCAACCCCGCTTTGACTCAAAGACTTACCAATAAGACGTACGATGAGAAACTACCACTTTATCGTCTTAATAATGCGCTTCTTCACAGATCGGCAGGCTCAGCAAAACGAAGAATGTCCCGGTGCTCGGTTACTCATCTTACTCGGACCCTTTTCACCGTTGAAGATGTTAGGTTCGATTTTTTTACAAATCTTTCATTTGAAAACATCTCTGGAATAAACCTCTTCGAAGCATCTTGCGTTTATGTTGTTTATTATAATCATCAAAATCAAAGTTTCCTTTTTAGCGGAGCATAAAAGTCGATACAAAAACTGCCTAGTACCCGTGCGCAGGAAAGTCTAGTTGCCGTGGAAAGATGGTTCTCCCGAATTTTACATTTACGAAGACTAAAATATATCACGGCAGACGTACTGGGGCAGATGTGTCGAGCAGTCCCCCCTTTCATGCCGAAAATGCCGAGGAAGTTCCCTCGTTTCATACAGAAATTTCAACCTAGCATTAGTTTTCACTCCATTAGTTTTCACTTCATTAGTTTTCCCACTCCAGTATGCTGACCGGCTCGGACAGCGGCTGGGGTGTGGGGATGGGAAGGGAGTGTGAGGTCGACCACTCAGCGCATTTTCGCCTCACTATAAACAATCTGACGCGTTTGAAGCTATCACGGTGCGCTAAAAGCCGTGACTTGGAAGGTTGCCAACTGACGGGATAACTTGGACCTCCTCGACTGGTGGGGGTCTGAGAGTCAGGCTGCAATGGTTCCTTCTTAATGTGGCCTTTATGGCACTCCCACCACAGTGTGGGATCCGAGTCAGGCGTTGGCGGCACGCCTAGGTGCAGCTTCGGCCGTGCCAGCCTCTAATCTCGGTTGTGTTGGTTGAAATCCTGGTTATTTGTTGTGTGGGCCAGGGGGTGTGGTGGAACGCCAAGGTTAGGATCCGTCCGAGCCATCCACCTGCGGCCTCCCTCGTCTCCGGTCTTCTTGACTCCGTCTTAACGCCGGGCTAGGGCGAAGGAGGAGGAGAGAGTGTTGGTAGATGCAGCGCAAGTCCACCGGCACTATAAACCCCTGCGCAAGTCACCGTCCCTGCTCCCATCGCTGCTGCAGCTGTGGGGCACACGGTGGACATAATCGAAATCGATGGTCGAACCGTCAGTTTTCACTGGAGGCAGTAAATGTATTGGTCGTAAGTGCGATGATCCCTACTTCGCAGGTAAATAAAACTAACTTATTTGACTGGCCTTGTGGTGCTGGCAAAAAGGGCACGACCTTGAGCAATGTTTCGAGCGAAATGACTTGCCATCGAAGTTTTGCGCCCAAATTAGGCGCACCGACTCATTCCTAAAAGTGTTTGTCAACACAGACAGATTAAACAGGGAAGCTAGTTAACCTTAAAACAGTGGAAAATCTACCTTATCCATGGATTGTCTGTCTCCATAAGAGCAGGAGGTACCCAGGTGAGATTGGAGCTCCTCAATAATGGACCTCATTTGAGGTATTTGCAGGCAGTCCTTGTTGATTAGGCAAAATTTGTCCACAAGAGTTGACGTGACAAGTGCGTAGGCTTTGAAGTCAGTCATCAGAAGTGCTTCCTAGTGAACACAACAGACATCCGATAACTGAGCTAGATTTTAATAGTGGCGTCGAGGGGGGGAGGTAAACGACTTGCAAAAGCTATCGATGATAAGGAGTCGCTCACTCAGCGACTTTTTCTGTATCTTAGTTTAGGAGAACAGACACTTTCCATCAGTCATCGTTCGGACGTCTGCGATAACATACGATGTAGTTGTTCATTGGTGAAGAGTGGACAATTCAGTGGTTTGGAGGGGAGATGGCATGCCCCCCCCCCCTAGAGCTCATTCCCCTGATAAGGCGAGCAATCTCGTTAGTTTAGATCGGGCTGACGGTTCCACGTGGTGAGCGCGAGAGCCAGTGATCAGACAGGGATCATTGAGACTGTTTAACATGTTCAGTGGGACGGATGTCCGAGGACCGACTAGACTACAAAATTGACCGCACGTCGACATTTTTTGCAATGCTTGCTTTCGGCACGCCGCATTATGTGAAGCATAAAAAACTCGTAAAGGGTACCATTACAAGGTCTTCTTTTCCTCTCGATTATTTTTCAACCTGAATTTTTTTCAGTAACCTGACCGAGGAGATACGGACCATGTGGCAGTCAACTGGGCCTATCCTTTGAAACAAACATGCTCATAGTCTCTCAGATTTCTCTTCCGGCGCTGAATTAAGGCGAAACTATCCTTATCTTCTGTCCTTCTTCTAGGGCAAATAAAGACGAAACCGTGCTTCACATGTTTAATAAGACGTCAGTAGAGAGAATGAGGGAGATCAGAGATGGAGGGGGTTAGGGCCTTCTTGGATCCAAGGGTATAAGTTCCAACCTACGCCTTAGCAGATGCCTACAGCTAAGATCAATGAGTTCCTCTTTTTCCTCTGGTGTTTGTCGGGATGGATCGGGTAGTTATTCTCCCCCACTTAATCCGAGTGCATCGATCTGACATACAGTATGTGGGCTAACTCAGGAAATGTCAACTGAAATTCCGAAATGCGTTTCCGTTTCGAAAAGATTAATTAAGTAGGGTTGTAAGACCAATCATCGTGCAGCAAAATTCTATAATAATTCAGTTACCCCAAGACACCGGCTTTCGAACAAACGTCTTTTCGGCTGCAGGCAAAAACGATACTCCGTAAAGAATGACTACGTTAGGTAGCATGCATTTTTTCATTGATTTTCGATGCCCTTAAAGATTCAATTATATTTCATGAAAAACATGCATAAAAATGTTCATTCTTTTACTCATTCAGTAGAAAACTACGTCCTTCTCAATTTTACACACGAAAGAAGGACATAATTCGGTTTTAAAAAAGTTTCTTATTGTGAGGTTTTTTTAATACCTAGAAATGGCCCTTCGTAAAACGTCGTCTCTGCATTTACCAATGTGGCTTGTAAAGTTAGCAATGTGGCTCAGATCCATTGCTGCTTTATTATCCCTGTATGGTTTCCTCTTAAAACTGTAGAGAAATGTATTGTTTTCCGCACGCGGAAATTATACGGCTTGTAGTTTGGGAACTCTGAATGGAAGTGTAACAGCTGGTCGGGTTCAAAATTATTCTGGAATTGGATAAGTTTTATAAAATCAAATTGTACCCTTCCTTCGTGCGTAAAATTGAAAGGAGACGTAGTTTTCTACTGAATGAGTAAAAGAATGAATATTTTTATGCATCTTTTCTATGGAATATAATTGAATTTTTATTAGCATGGAAATCATTTTACAGGGTATATTTTTTGCGTGCAGCCGAAAAGAAGTTTGTTCGAAAGCCGGCGTCCTGGGGTAACTGAATCATTATAGAAATATTCTGATCGATTATTGGTTTTACAACCCTACTTAATTACTCTTTTCGAAACGGAAACGCATTTCGGAATTTTGCTTGACATTTTATGAGTTAGCACACCTACTGTATGTATCAGCACAAAATACACCAACCGCGACTCAGCGACCATTAACAGATTCCCTGCCTTTGACATCAAACTCTAGTAGCATTTAACAAGTCATTTTGGAGAGAAGTTGACAAAAATAAGGCTGATATTTAAAGGGGGAGTTAAGCCCTGTTCTCGTTAACTGGAGCTTTCCTCTATGGTTCCATGAACAGCCTTTTGATGAGTCATTTGTCACAGTCAGGTGAAAACGTGCCTTTAGCTCCTCAATTTGACTGATTGTTGGAGCCTCAAGTAGGCTCAGTTGGTACAGTGGTAAAGTCAGGTGGCCTTTGGTAATTCCGGTCTTCAGGAAGTTGAAGGCAGCCTCCGTCTTCACGTAGACTGCGGCTTGGAAGATGATTTGCCTGTAGGACGAATTAAGAAGTAGTGTGAGTGTTTAAAAATGTTGAGACAGGATAAAGGTAGTCGATGAGGGAAGTTGGTTTTTTATGTTTGGCTCCCGCAGTAGGCTGCGCTGTAGATGCGCTGAACTAAGAAAGGATTGGAATGACTCACGATAAGCAATGGTAGGGGGCGCTCACCGATCGTTTATACGGAATTCACTCGTTCCGTTGTGCCTTAAGGGCTCTCTCTCGAGCCCAACCAGCAGCCGCACAGCGGCGCATGATACATAGGCAGAATGGCATTACCGACGAAGACAAGGGAGACTCCCTTGTCTTTGTCGGTAATGCCATTCTGTCCCGATAAGCATTAATTAGGTTGCGCGAAATCCTTGCAAGCCCATAGCAACTGTCGTGCATTCGTATGCTGGCACGCCTTAGACGCAGGCCTTCACCTCATATCAGTCACTGCGTCAGCTATTTGACAGGTAGTCGGTGGCAGTCGGTGAGTGAATGCGAGAAGAAAGAGGTAATGAATCCGACAGGGGAAAATTCATTCCCACGGTACACTACTCACTATAATAAATCGGGCATTCCTCGGAACTGCAGATGTCGCCGCAAGGGCTCCTTTTAAATGTGACTTTAGTAGTCCTTCTGCTGGCGTGATATACGAGGCATCCTGATAAAAGTCTGGTACATACAGTGAGTGACCGATCTCATGAAATGTCGGCTGAAATTATGAAATGCGTTTTCGATTAGGAAGGATTACTTGACAGCGGTTGTAATACTGATTATCTTGCGGCATACTCTTATGACATTTCGGACTCGGCAGGATGTCGGCTTTTAAATGTACTTCTTTTCAAGCGCCTGGAAGAAAAGCGTACTCGGTAAAAAATGACTACATAAGTAGCATAAATTTTTCCCACTGATTTTCGGTGGTCTTGGAAATTCAAATATATTTTATAGAAACCATAAAAAATATGCTTTCTTTTATTCAAGCAATAGAAAAGCACGTCTTCTTTATATTTAATACTTAAGAACGGAATATAATTAGGTTTTAAAAAAGTTTCTAATTATGAGACGTTTTAAGACCGCGAAATGTCCATTCACATGGCATCGTACCTGGCCGTTTACCACTGCTCCTCATGAAATGTACAACATGGTCCGCATCCATTGCAAAATTTTATGGACTCTGTATGATATCTCTTTAATGGCATAGAAAATATGCGATTTTCTATACGCGGAACGCATGCATCCTGTAGAGTGAACTCACCAAGCGTTAATGCACCGAATGATCAGGCTCCAAATTATTCGGCAATTAGAGAACTTTTTAAAACCTAATTAAACTCCTTCCTTAAGTATTAAATATAAAGTAGACGTGATTTTCTATTGATTGACTAAAAGAAAGTATATTTTTGTTTATGGTTTATATAAAATATATTTGAATTTGCAAGACCATCGAAAATCAATAGGAAATATGCATGTTACGTAAGTAGTTATTTTTTACCGAGTACGCTTTCTACAGGCGATTGAAAAGAAGTACATTTAAAAGCCGACATCCTGCCGAGTCCGACATGTTATAAAAGTATGCCTTAAGATAATCAGTATTACAACCGCGACCAAGTAATCCTTCCTAATCGAAAACGCATTTCAGAATTTCAGCCAACATTTCATGAGATCGGTCACTCACTGTATTTACCAGACATTTATCAGGATGTCTACTATATCACGCCAGCATATATATATATAGGCAGAAGAGTATTACCGACAAAGACAAGGGAGACTGGAATGGCCATTTCTGGCCATTTCTGCCCATACATCATGCGCCGCTGTGCGGCTGCTGGTTGGGCTCGAGAGAGAGCCCGTAAGGCACAACGGAACGAGTGAGTTCCGTACGAACGATCGGCGAGCGCCCCCTACCATTATATATATATTGGAAACCACGCCGTTCGTGTGGCACGTGTAGACGGGATGTCTAGATTTTGCAGCCAGTGCGCCGGAGTCCATCTCCAGTTGTCTTGACATTGTCCACCTATCGTAGTCGGAGTGGTTGAAAGAACAGAGTGTGATAGATGCTGCGCAGGTCAGCCCCACCGTAAGCTAGTTTACGCGGACGTCGTAGGTACTGTACTCACGTCGAGGGGCCCGAGGTGGACGTTGCCGCTTTCGGTGGTTAAGCTTTAGCGTTGGGAGTTTTTGGTGCACTCAGGCTAGACGTCCACGATTTGTTTCGATCAGCTGCGTGGAACCACCACCTTTCCCTATGCAGACACGAATAACCGCCAAGATGTCCCTATCGGAACTGAAACCTCCATAGACTAGGTAAGCTTCCTATACAGTAACATAATTCGAACTCCTTTCTCAGCATGGCAAAGCTTGAATCGGCCGACACAGAAGATAGCCATTCATTTTGATCTCTATTGCCGGTCGTGAGAAAGGACCTCAGACATCCTATGAGCATCAACTTTTGGCCTGCCCTGTCTAGCAAGCACCTGCGTGTCAGTCTGTCCGGACGCGTTGGTCCGACCAGATCCCAGTGTTTCGAAAGAGAATTCTTTCTAGACATGGGTGCGCCGGAAGTAATTTTGGGGTATAGCAGTCTAATTTTGGTCTAAAAATAACAAAAAGTGATAAATCACCCTGTTTCGCTAACAGCTTGAAATAGATTATAAGAGCTGACAGAAAAACATCACCGGCAAAGACAAGGCAGACTGGAGTGACCATTTCTGGCTTACTGGCCGTCGTCGTCAGCCAGCCATACCCAAACCCCGAAATGTGCAGCAAATGGGTTTTGTCCTATGAACAGCACTTAATTGGTAATGAGGCTAAAAAAAGGGGGTGCACGTACAAAGCCTCGCTGTTATCGGAGAACATGGCATAGAGTTCGCTGTAATCCGCAAAACTCAGAGAACGCAGTATCTCGAAGAGTTTGAGGAAGTTCGCAGCTCCACTCCAGTTGTCGGTCTTTAGCATAACTGCGATTAAGACGACCGCCTCCTCAACTTCGCGGTATTCTTGGCGCGCGGCGGGTGCCGTAACGAAGGAGGGGGCGAATGCCGTGCGTCGGAAGGTGATGTCATTATCTGTCAGAATGAAGTGAAGAAAGTGCGGTTATGGAGAATTCAGAACTGTATACTGGTCTGAATTGATGGAAATTAGGCCGTTGCCTGTTTAATACCCATTGCCCGGGCAACTTTTCCACTCCATAGTCGGCTTTTTAACCAGGGTTCAGTTTCTAGGAAGCACAGCAAATCCACAATCCACCGACAATATGTACATATATAGGCATATGGCGACTACCTACAAAGGCAATGGAGACCGGAATGGTGATCTCTGACTTTTTAGCCGCCACCAGCCATCTATACCTGACCCAGGCTTGGGGTCCGTGAATCAGCAGTAGAATATTGGACTAAATGAGTAAAGATTCCACTTTCGAATGACGGGGGCCTCAAACCTGAAATAAATATGGCTGAATAGCAACGACTAATAAGCCAGAGATGGCCTGACTGCCTGAGAGGACTCAGTGTTAAACCCTGAAGCATAAAAGGACGGGCAGACCCAGTACCTCGATCGGTGGGCGCCCTTCATACGGTAATGGAGGAATTGCTTTCAGTTATTTCCAACGTCATTCTAAATTAAAATACATTTTATGGCAAATATGCTCAAACATTCTCCTTCATATACACATATAGTGTCGACTTATGTCTTTTCAACTTTTAAACCTAAAGGAAGGGTAGCTAGCTTTCTGTTTAAAATGTTCATAATTATGAAAATTTTTCACTATCGCAAAATGTCCTTTCATAAAGCACTGCATTTGTTCGTTTATTAATTCTGCCCATGAGGTATATGTAGGTGTGCTAACTGATGAAATGTTAGCCAAAATTCTGAAATGCTTTCTCGTTCGAAGAAGATTAGTTAAGAAGCGTTGTAATATCACTTATCTTGCAGAATAATCCCATAATAATTCAGTTACCTTGGGAAGCCCGGCCTTTGAACAAACTTTTCTCCGGCCGCATGCAAAAACCACACTCTGCAAAAACTGACCATATAAGTAGCATGAATTGTCTACATTGATTTTCGACGCCCTTAGAAATTTCGTTACAATATGCATAGAATATTCATTCTTTTGCACACTTGGCAGCAAATTACGTCTGTTTTAATTGTATACTTGAAAGAAGGGTATAAATCAGTTAAAAGAAACGTTTCAAATACCTGAATAGTCTTGAACTCGACTTGTCGTTGCACTTTTATTCAGGGTTTCCACATTACAAGCTATACATTTTCCACTTACGGAGAACCGCACATTTCTCTAGGCATTAGGAGGAGACCATATATGGTTCATGAAATTTAGCAGCGGATTTGAGCCATATTATAAACTTTACAAGCCACATTAACAAATGCAGAGACAGGATGTTTTATAAACGGGCATTTCGCGGTATTACAAAACATCACAATTAAAAAACTTTTTAAAACCGAATTATACCCTCCCTTCGAGTATAAAGTTAGAAAAAGACGTAATTTTCTATCGAATGAGTAAGATAAGGAATAATTTTATGCATGTTTTCCATGAAATATAATCGGATTTTTAAGGACATCGAAAATCGATGAGAAAATTGCACGCTACTTAACGTAGTCATTTTTTACAAAGCATAGTTTTCGGATGCAGCTGGAAAGAAGTTTATTCAAAAGCCGACATTCTGAGGTTACTGAATTATTATAGGATTACGCTGCAGGACGATTTACTTTACAATGCTACTAAAGTAGTCTTTTCGAAACGAAAGCGCAGTTCGGAATTTCGGTTGACACCGATCGTTCTTAAGAAACTCACTCGTCCCGTTTTGCCTTAAAACTCTCACTCGAGCCGAACCAGCAACCGCACAACGGCGCATGGTGAAGGCAGAATGCTCTTACCGACAAAAACAAGGGAAAGTAGAGTGACATTTCTGGCTTATTTCTTGTCGTCAGCCAGTCTGGCTGCCGACGGCTAACAAGCCAGAAATGCCATTCTACTTTCTCTTGTTTTTGTCGGTAATAACATTCTGCCTGGGGCTTGGTCCTGCGACCAAGTAAGCGTGTGACCCTCACTGTTGTGGTTAGGATATTGCTGACCGCACTTTGTCTGCCCGCCAGCTTGCTACTGGAGACAGCGAACGTTGTACCATAGGACACATACCCCATGTAATACGTAAGCAAAAGATGCTTTCTTTGGGAAAAATAAAAAGGTAAATACGTAAGCAGAAGATGCGTTCTTTGGGAAAAATAGAAAGGTAAATTTTCGACGTCGTCATCAGACTTGAACAAATGTGCAAAAAGAGGCAGTTAACGATTCAAACGTGCTGAAAAATCCATGGAAGCGGCCGGCGTGTACGCCATTCTGTATTGACTGGTTCTTGTCTCTTTCTCACTTTTCCCTGAGATTTTTGTACACAGCATCTGAATCAGTGGAAATAATTAATATTACCTCATCTCGGGCCCGAAAGAGGAACATACAGTACGTGACCTATCTCGTGAAATATGATAACGGAAACTGATTAGAGAATTTTTGGACGTCTTTAACGTTGAACATTCTGTTTGCTCAATCACTTCCTTCAATAAAGTGTCCTTTCCCTGTGCAGAAATTGTGTTTACGTAATTATATCAAGTAAAATACCAGTACATTTCAGCGAAAATGGACGTTGGAATATATTCCTGCAATTTCCTATTCTAATACATGTCCTAGACTCCGGTTACGCATTTGAGCGACTTTTTCATTGAAATGATGGGAGTTTACCCGATAGAGATTTACTAAACAGATTTATCCGAACTTAAAAATTTATTTGATGCCCGATGTTAAGCGTGGTAATCAATCAGCTAACACAAAGGTAATTTTTAAAAAACTAGAGGTTTTGTCAATTTCTAAATGGCAAATTAGCAGATCAGTGCGATTTGGTGCTCAAAAGTGCAGTGCTAACGCAGATATGGATACCTACGTTTAAGTGGGCTGAAACTGTTTTGCCGTTTGGAAAATTCTACCTGATGTCACATAGACGACCATCACGCAATGGTCATTTCCAGCTTTAGACATATGAAACACTACTTTTGTGTAGTTTAGCTTCTGTGCATATCTTATTTAGAAAAAGGACGAGCAAAAAGTTTATAGTTTCAGCAGAATATCGGTATTTATATGGGCGCTCTGCCATGCATTCATAATCGAAGAACAGAGTCTAAAAGCGAGCAGAAACAGCGGAAATGGCCTCAATATATAGAAAAAGGCGTGTTCTTACGTTCAAGGTAGAAAAATATTAATATTTCTCAGAAACGCAAAAGAAACGGCCAAAAGTGTCAAATTTTTACTCGGTCTCACCGCACAAAAATGCAAAGTACACAGAGATTCGTCAACGGAGTGCAGTAATAAAGCACTTACTAAAGAGGTAACTTATTAAGGAAAGTTTTCTTATTGATCGATGGCATATTCGTTGCTGACTTTCGGTGTGGACAGTCATTTTCCCCGAAAATGAAGTTTGATGTTTGAATGAGTCCTCACTTGTGACCCAAACGACCATCTTCGTGAAAAGGAGCGCCCGAACACTCACTAATTTGGTAAATGCCTTCAAGAATAATCTTATCTTAAAGTTCTTAACAGACTGGTAATTTAGAATCCGTCTTTATGGCCGATCAGGTAAGCACTGAAAATCATGAAGTATTCCGCAACATTTGGAGGGCGATCTGGAACTCGTTGTAATCCAAAACGAAGGAAGAGTGTAAGTTAATTCAGCGGAAGAAAGGTTCTCTCTATAAACAAAAAATGGTATGTTTACGATCATGCCTGTCAGTTCTATTTAAATTTATTAGGCACCGACTGGCCTCATGGCACGTCACCTTATGAAAACTTTTGTTCCTACGACGTCGCCATCAGTGAAATCAAGCAGAATCATGTTTCTCTTGTTGAACCTCATCTCATTTAACTCAAACGAGTCAAGGATAACACGAAACTCTGGAAAACGGTTTTGGTATCTGCACTCAGAATGCAGGCACTTGACAAACCGTCATATATGAAATGACACCAATTATTAAACGATATTCAGATGTAACCTTCACTGAAACACTATTATTAGACGTTATTTTATTTCTACTTTCAAGTTTACTACGTTTGCTGCATGAGAATACATTCTATGCATATAAAAACGAAGTTTACTAAATTAGAGCCATTTCTGACGTTTTCGGAATATTGCGCTTTTCAAAATAAATCGGCATTTCTAAACAACGCAAAACTGCCTTTAATATTTCTTTTATGCTTTCAATTCTTTTAAACTTGTACTTAATTAACATAGATATGGGACTCATGAAATGGTGTCGGTTTGCGAATGATTGTCAATCATTCGTAAATTTCGAGACATTTCATGAGCTAGGTCACTAACTGTAGGGCAGACCAAACTACGCTCCTTCTCGGAAAGCAAGTTAAGTGGGCTCGTAATTTTTAGTTAGATGAAGGCATTATTCCCATGCGGATTGTGGGGATAACGCTACAACTGTGTACCTGCGTACGTTTTCCATTTCCGCGTAATTTACATTGAAGCACGTTTTAGTTATTATGGAATGTACTAAATTAACTGTTCTGATACTATATGCGCTAAAACACAAGAACACGCTGGCCTGAAAGCCTTATCACAAGCAACATGAACACCACCACCAGAACCACAGCCGCAAGTTTCGGCCGAGTTCACTGACAGAGCACCTTGCGAAGTTCGGCACTTGGCAGTTAAACTCCACCAGCGACACAACTTCGCTGGCTTTGAGGCTACCTGTATAGTGTGTTGAAGCAAATAATTACCCCTTGTCATCGTCACTGATGATATCGAGTCTCATCTCCGAGGCTCAACAAAGACCTGTTGGTCGAGTTCGACCTTCATCTTAGCGCGCCGGGGTTACTGTTTTGATCATATTCATGGAGATCAGGCCATCAGAACGAGCTAACTATTATGAAAAAGTAAGTTTGACACCATTAAAATTAAGTGTCCCGGCATTGACTCCTTTTTGTCCCACACGTACATACATCTGATGGTATATAATCAGATGACTGAAAATCTTAGATATTTGATCAGTTAGTAAAGAATAATCATGTTGCTGATCGTCCTTCAGCACTACATGAAAAACTGAACTTCCCCCTTTTTCTCTGCCGTAGTGGCATTTTTGCAATGGAGTCTTCGAAGAAGTCGACGACTTCGAAGGACTTAGAGCAGTGTAATTGAAGTTGATACGAGGCGTTAGAACTATGGCCTTACGCACGTTTGGTCCACGCCCTTTCTAGATTTGTCCATATTTAAGATCCAGACGCCTCCGCGAAACAGTCGTTATCTTCGCGGCTCAACCATATGTGCAAATGGAACTCGGCGCGAGATGTTTACTAGCATTTGTCTGCCATAAATCTTCAAAGAACGTTCAAAAGTGCAAAGCTCATTTACTACTTGAAAATTTCAGAGTGCCGGGTATCGTCAATGCATCCGACTGGAGTTTACAGCAAATCGACCTGTTCTTACCTGTTTTCGCGGTGAGCAAACGGAAAAATGTGAGTGCACTTGATTGCAAATCGTACCTGGGGTCAGTGAACTTTCCTTGGTATTCGGATGTCTCACAAATTTGCTGGTTACTGACAGCGTGTTCAGTCGACGGGATCCGGCACCAATTCCGCCGGTAATCGTCAAGTCCTCGGAGCACTCCGCAGACGACAGAAGGCCGTCATCATCCGGTGAAAGATAGCAGGTCTGGGCTCCTTTTACCTCCACCAATTCCATGAGTGCCTAATCGGTTGGCAGCAAACACAGAAAAGTAGAACATTCGCTGAATTTTGGGGAAAATGTCAGCATTTGCGCGCAATAAAAGTGCTGGCTGACCTAGACGGACTTCAGATGACCTCGTTAAGCCTTGCCTTCCATTGAATTGGAAGGGTCAATAAGTTGCCGAAATGGTAGCAGAGACAAAATTTAAAATTTAAAAATTTTTTAAAAACTTAACAAATTTGAAGAATCGGCGCCTCGGCGGGGTTTAAACCCACGACAGCAAGGGGAAGACTCAAGAACAGACAACGCTCTAACCACTTGAGCCACGAGGCCCCACCGGACGAAGCGAGTTTAGTCACATTTGGGTCAAGTTTACCCACCCAACCTACTGCAACGTCTGGAATCCACCAATTCTGATACAGCAAGTTGACTGCCCAAGCAGGATTTTCTAAGTAATCCACCTAGAATCCACCTCGAATCTCACCAGGGCGCCGATTTTTCCACATTTGGGTCAATACGAACTACTCAAAATCTGTCAAAACATCTCCGAACAATTTTAAATGTTATCCCCTACCGCGTGAAACACAAACCTTGACAATTGAAGTATGAACATTGGAGAGTCAACCGATCATAAGCAGAGTTTCATGTGGTACGAACTAGGCTTGGTAGAAGTTCAACTTAATGAATCCGCCCAACTTGTCAGAAACCCCCGGTTTCTTAATTTTGATCCTTCTTTTTGCCTTTCGAACGAACCCCGATTTAGCAATGCTTAGAGGCAGGCTAGGATTATGCTCTTCTCGAAGTTATGGTTAGATCGCAGTTGGAATGGGGAGACGGACAGCCAGGTCCCTGTCGTACGGAGATGGTGGGAATGGGGTTTATATGGGTGGGATAAAATGAAAGATTGGTAGAGGAACGCTGGAGTCTCTGGGTAAAAAGCAAAGTTACCAGGGAAAGTGCTGGAAAGTTCTAGGAATGTGGAATAATGGCAGAAATTTAAACCCTACGCTTAACCATAAAATCCAACCCTGACCGCAACCGTAACGCCTAGCCCTAAGCCTCAGAACGGAAACGTAAACAAAATCCTAAAACTCAACGTTAACCTAAAACCTAGCCGTAGCCCTAACCTAACCCTAACCTTAAGCATAACCCTAACTTTAACCTTAACCGTAACCCTAACGGCAACCCATACCCAAACCCTAACACTGAAACCTGACCCTAAAACGCAAACTCTAATCCTAAAACTTAACCTACGCCTAACTATAACCCTCACTTAACCCAAAAGTCTGACCGAAACAGGCGACCTGCCTAACTCGGTAAGAGCACACCTACTGATAACAAGTTCCCTAGACAAGCTAAGCACACCTACCGATAACAAGTACTTTCGACGACAGTTTGGGCGTATAATGTCTGGCTACCAACTGCGACCTTACCGAAGTTACAAAAAACTCAACTTACCTTCACAAGGCTGTAGTCTGTGGCGTTCGGTATGAGCTCGTTTTCATATCTTCTAGAGCATTCTGCGAGAGATTTTGTCCTTTGAATACGAACTCGCCCCTCATCATCGTTGATGGGCGTGTAGTGGGTGACACACCGACCGTAGATGTCATCCTGAAAGAAACCGCACGCCCAGCTTAACTACGGTAACATGCAACTAAAAGTGTACAGGCACTTCAGTCAACAGGAATTAATGTCAAATTAAATCACACTAATATTCCAGACTAGCTGGATGTGTTTCTGACTTGCCATCAGTTTAAAACATATGCATACGTGTACGGCATGTTTTGTGATGGAACTCCTTGGGCTGTAAAACGAACACACAATAACTGTCCCACTAGAAATTGGAATGGTTTTAGGCGCGGATATATAGTGACCCCTGTAATAAGGGATAGATGTTAGCATTAGTTATACCAGTGGGACAGACAGACGCGGTAACTGACGGAAACTATGGAAGGCAGTTAGAAAACTTGCATTTTTTTCACATGTTTGTTTCATTACTCCAACGAGATGTCGAAACAATCCGCGAAATTTGAAAGAAACGAAGTAAACACTCGTAAACCGGCAGGAAAAGGAATTCAAGGCTACTGTTTAAAGAAGGCCGCGCTGGATTAGACGCTAGGTAGCAGACAAGCTTGGCATAACTCTGACCTTAACCCGAAATGTCGTCATCTTCATAAGTTTTAGCAGCATCCGTGATCCTTCCCTAACATGCCTACGTAAATGAAGTAAGTAGGCGTGTTATAGTAATCAAAACTGCGATTGCATATTCAGTCGTCGTCATGTCTCATTGATTGCGCGTCTTCAGTAGATTCTGAAATGCAGACAAGACTGACCAGGAATAACATCTGTCAGCCTGACACTCGCTTATCCTTCTAGCTATTCGGCACCACTTGGTTTTGCAGATCGCCTCCCCCTGTAAGCAATGATTTAGGGAAAGGCCCTTCACAATTAGTGACATTCTTATGGTTAGGGGAAATCATGTGATGGACAGACAGAAATTCAATGTGCCCTGCAGTTAATATTGACCGGCTTCAGTTCGAAAGAGTCCGAAATACACTGTCAACCCAAACGTACCCTTACCAGTAGGCGCGTTGGAGGTTATGGCCTTTGACCGGTTGTGATTACTTCTGCCAGGGATGGAATATGGCCGGACACGAAAGTTCCAAAGCCTAATGTAGGTAAGTTGGGGACACGGCTTGATGACAGCTCGACCGTCGCAAGCGAGGACGTCCACCGCCTCCTCCATAGCATGGGCACAGAAACGATGACTTGCTTAGCACCCTCCACACACACTCTTGTCTAACGCACTTCGTCCCAATAACAGAATGGTGTCAACAAGAAGCGGAGGTGGGCGTGGACTCGGCGGCTGACAAGGCCAAACGGTTCCTCTACGCGTGCCACACACAGCACGTGTGAGGCTGTCGTAAGGGTCGTCCAGATCCCACATGCTCCAGTGTGTCATTAAAGTCACATTGGGAGGAAGTCGTTGAAGCCTGATCCTCCGTTTTGCGTGAGACAGGTATCCCCTCAGTCTACAGCCCTCCAATTCACAATCCGCAGTGTGCCATAATAGATTTAATTGAGTCAGATTTATCACATACGCGCACGCCATGTGGTGTTTACTAAAGAAAGTCAGTGGTTAGATTAAGACCAATAGTTGCATTCTCGATCAATAATCCAATTGTAGATGCAACTTCAGGCGCTCGATGAACCTTTGGTGCCCTAGAGGTTCAAAAAGTGTAAAGATCGTCGACTGCCTTTGTGGAAAATAGTCGTTGAACAGGAAAATTTCAATGTAAACGAGGAAGAAATTGGGACGTTTATGCCTGCTATTTCGCGGCCCCTGCGTCTAGTATTTGTTTGCATGTTCACTTGCTACAGGAAAGATTTCGCACTATATTCACTTCAGGTCACCCTTGTCAATCAGGCTCTTATCTAAATTCGCCTTCAAAGTTACCACCCGTGTGTCACAAGAATCAAAAAAGTTTTTGAAATAAGTGATCACAGTGAACGCGGACGCAGTTTATTCTAAGCGGACCTGAGGCTTCGAGCCCACATGGGCTTCGTTCAAGAGCCTTATCGATGGCTGCTTCGGGTAAAGAAGTAGCGCTGTTTCATTAAGACTTCATTACATTTCAGCCGAGAGGGCTCCAGAGGGTAGAACTCGCTGTTGTATCACTCGAAACCATTTATTTCCCGAAAGGACTACATTGGTCAAGCCGCTTCCAAAGGATGCCTAAAGTATTACCCGCATTCCTGGATGATTGGTCGATCCGATTTGACCCAAGTAGGTATCCTCAGGACTGCATTGGACAAATAGCAAACAATGACGTGACAAACGTACCTCCAGCTTTGTGATGGGCACCTTGTCCGAGTCTTTGGCCCACTGGAGATGCGAGAGAATAGCAAGTTTGATGTTCAGAGCGAAAGGCTCCTCACTTGCGACCGGACAGATATCGCTGATGACACCCGAGGTAGACAGTCCGAAACGGAGAGGGTTTTGCGACAGCTTTTGTTCCAACACTGTTTGACGATATTCTTCACCGCCGTCACGCACTTCTTTAAACTCCACGTCGTCCACCTGAAAAAAACCCCAAAGATGCAAGAGATTTAAAATTTTCAATTTAAGGGCACTGATTTTTCCGCGTCCATGTTTTTATAGAAACCAAGAAAAGTGATTTTTGAGACGGATGAGAGTTTCGGATTTAAGTCTAATGCAAACAGGAAGTCACAATGGATGGACCTCGCTGTGGGACACGGGTACAGGTATCGCCCCCCCTCCTCCGCATACTACGGGTGGCCTTCCGGTAAATTCCAGGGGGCATCTAATACCCCGTCCAAACTTCAACCCTAAGCCTAACGTCAACCCTCCTAACTCCGATTCCGACCCGAATCCTAACACCTTCCCCCTCCCAGAATTTAACGCAAGGTCACTTGTAATACACAAGGTTATTATAACAGTGCCCTGCCGGGGCCCAGCTCTCATTAAGTGCACCTTCGTCGTTGTCAAAACGACTGACATTGAGCACCTAAAGGAACTACTGAACTCGGTTGACCCCGATATCCAGTTTACGATGGAAGCAGAAACAATCAACCAACTACCCTTCCTTGACGTGCTTGTGCGCCGGTGTACCACTGGACAACTGCAAACCGCAGTATTCCGGAAATCCACCGACACGAGACAGATCCTACACTTCAACAGCAACCATCCTCTGTCTCACAAACGTAGCTGTATCCGCACCCTATTCCAAAGAGTCGAAACACACTGCAGCACATCAGAAGATAAAAGAGCCGAACGAATGTATCTTCAGAACCTATTTGCAGCCAATGGTTATCCCAGAAGCAAACGTCGGGCGCACAGACGACGGCCAAATGAACAGCTACCCGGAAGTCTGGAGGGCCATTCCCTGTGTTAAAGGGGTCTCTGAGGCGGTCTCTCGATTGATACAACCCGCCAGAGTAGGCATAGCCCACCGACCCCAGGCAACAATTTCACGCCGTCTGATGCAACCTAAGGACCCATTGCCACCCGCTGAAACCTCAGCAATCATCTACAAAATAAATTGCAATGAGGGCGACTGCAACTATGTGGAAGAGACCGGGCGGAGATTGCAGGCCCGCCTACATGGGCACAAATCGGCTACTCGGAGGCTACATCCAAACTCTCAACTAGCAAAACATGTTGGAGAAACTGGGCATACTTTCGATCTCCAGCGAGCTACCATCTTAGACCGGAGCAACACAAAAGCAGAATGGCGAACTCTAGAGGCGTGGTTTTCCGATGCCCACTCCATCAACAGGCATCTGGACGTTCCTGCAGCTTACAAAGTCCTACGTCATCACAATCGTAAAGCTTAGGACCAAATAACCGCACCGGACTTAAGAAGGCCATACGGAGACAGCCCGACGGCGAGTTTACTCGGTGAATTAGATCAAGAACCGCCAGACTGGCCACCCGACACTGGCTCAATCACCTCCCCCCGACGGAGTGGTGACTCACAAAGCACTCAGACAAAACGCCCGTCAACCATCCCCGAGAGGCCGAGGCAGCGGGAGGAGAGAAAAATCGATCAGCACTAGGCCGACCAACGTGACACGCCACTTGGGATTTCTGGTCGATTAAGCGCATTTTACGCTTTGACAATGGAGAGCCGACGAAGCTCTTTGAAACGCCAGCATCTAAATAAACCTGTTCCGGTGAACCAACCCGGATCTCTCAACTTTGCCAATCTGAACATAGTGCACTGTCAGTATGTTTACACCAGCCTGGTCACAAAAACCAAATCGTTCAAGTAAAGTTAGGTGAAGAAAAACAGCTCGCCCACGGTACCCTTAAGAGTGTACATGCCTGTGATAACTGTGGCCACTGTATCCACTCTAGGCCACCATTTGATCCGTCCGGCCTGCCTGGATCTACACTCGTTTCAGGGAATGATACTTGTCGCCAGAAGTGTCACTGTGGTTGCCAGTGATATAACCTGCCTCCGGTCTATATTTGAGACCCCGGTTGTCGCACAAGTAGTCAGGAGAGCAAGTTCGTTTTACCGTCCTGCAGCCTTAAGGTGTCAGATTAGTCAATGAATATAGGAGAATAGTGTGGTGGCCAGCCATAATAACCGGTCTGGTCTCACTGTTCAAGACCTCGCTGTCTCAAGGTCATTCACCCCTTGCAGCGAGCTGTCCCAGACGAGCTGACCTGAAGTCACACGACCAACAGCTCGGGCATACCTGCGTCCGCGCAGTCGCAGCTGCCCATGCGGCCACTTGAACGCGCCACCCCCTGCAACCACAACCTAAGCCACTGGGACACCACCCCTCGGCAAATGCAACACACGCTGACTGGCCGCCACTTGAGCTTGGTCCGCGAGCCTACAAAAGCGGCTGCCACCACTATCTCGGGGACTCTCAGGCCTGACTGGACGCAGTCAACACCAGCCCTGCCTTCGCCAGTGGCCACTGTCACCTGAGAGGACAGCTCCGGGTTCTGTACACAACAAACCCCGCAAACTGCTCCCGTCTGCCGTCTCCCTTCAACTTGGGATCTGACCCAACGATGATAGCGCACAGACAGGGACACATTTTCGCCGCTTGGTTACAACAATAGGAACCCCACACGATCAGAAGACGCCATCTAGGCGAATGAACAAAACCGCTGACCAGAAGAGTTTACGTCGAATACCCAGCCTGATGAGCAATCGCAGCCGTGTCCGTTAATCTTTGTTTTGACTCCCGAGACCAGTTTACTTACCGTTTTTGGAATTTTTAAACTTCAGAGATTAGTATGAACGCTGTTCGTTGGTCATCCCAGGGCACTTGAAAGTATACTTACTAAACGCACCTTTGACCCTGTTGGGAAGCCAGGAAGATATTCCATAGACGGAGTTGTCGAAAGTCCAGTGGGATTGAACTCCACGGAAAGAAGCTTATTTCGTATTGACCCAACTGTGAAAAAACTCGGCGCCTCCGAGGGATTCGAACCCACGCAGTAACGTGAAGGCTTTAGTGCAGTCAACGCTCTAACCATCTGAGCTACGAGGTTCCGCCGGACGACGCGAGTTTAATCACATTTGGGTCAAGCATACCCACCCAGCCTACTGCAACGTCTGGAATCCACCAAACATGATACAGTAAGTTGACTGCCCAAGCAGGATTTCCTAAGTAGTACATCTAAAATCCTCCAGATGATTACCATGCTTACGTAATTCATAGGTGTTTTGGCAGATTTTGAATAATTCATATTGACCCCACTGTGAAAAACTCGCGCATCGGTGTCAAAACATCTATGAATTACGTGAGCCTGGTAGTCATCTGGTGGATTCTAAATGAATTACTTGGGAAATCCTGCTTGGGCAGTCAACTTACTGTATCATGTTTGGTGGATTCCAGACGTTGCAGTAGGCTGGGTGGGTATGCTTGACCCAAATGTGATTAAACTCGCGTCGTCCGGCGGAACCTCGTAGCTCAGATGGTTAGAGCGTTGACTGCACTAAAGCCTTCACGTTACTGTCGTGGGTTCGAATCCCACCGGGGCGCCGAGCTTCTTTACAGTTAGGTCAATATTAATTATTCAAAGTCTGCCAGAACATCTATGAATCTTATTTCGGTTCAGAATACGGGCGATACCTCCGAACTTGAAACTCCGTTCAAGTACCTTTATGGGCCTGACGTTTCGGATTCTCATTCGAACCCATCATCAGAGACAGTGACAGAAACGGGTGATTCGTGCACAGGAAGTTTGCGTATTTCTAGGATGTAGTCGCTATGCTACCGCATACCAGTTGTAGTTGCGGACAAATTGACTACGTCGAAGAAACTGGAAGACAGCTCCGGACGAGAACCGCCGGACACGCGGCAGCGGTGTGGAGAAATGACACCAACTCTCAGGTCGCGGCTCATTCGACGAGACCCGGCCACACATTCAAGTTCGATGAGGCCGAAATTCTCGCGAGAGGGGATAGCCGCGTGAGCCGCGAGTTACTTGAGTCATCATTCATGGGATCTCAGTCTATCAACAAGTGCAACGACATCCCCACTCCATAGTTCGTGCTGAGGCATAGTCTGGCCAAAGGGATTGACCACTCGGGGAGCGCGCATGCCGGTGAGCCAGATGGCCGAGCAATCATTACGCCAGCATCCAACAGGGGTGATGAGATTTCAGCAATTAACAGCTTGCATGCCGGCCATCATGCAATTGGCGCACCAGCGGGCAACAATTCTTGAAGGGGAGAGCGGTTAATTACCATAGGTATGCGGTAGCATAGCGACTGCATTCTAGAAATACTGCAACTTCCTGTGCATGAATCACTCGTTTCTGCCACTGTCCCTGATGATGGGTTTGAGCGAGAATCCGCAACTTCAGACGAATAAAACCCTGGTTCCAGCGATCGCTTCTACTTCTTATCAGAGTGAGATATATCCGGAGGACTGCGTCCCTACGGCACTAAGCGCATATTCCGCGCTGCAGACAATGTGATGTGCTTTCAAACTGCCACCGTGCGCTAAAAGCCGTGGCTTGAAAGGCTTCTAACTCAGAAGATGAAGATGCGATCACCGGAACAAGAAATTTATTTGCCTGACGTTTCGGATTCTCACTCGAATCCATCATCAGAGACATTCGCAGATAAAGGTGATGGTGGCACCAGGAGTGCAGCATGTATAGCACGTGGCTGCTGTGGGACCGTATGCGCACTGCAATTAACAGTTCTCGTAATCACCGCTGGGGTCGTAATTGATGCGGTGGTGGCTTGTCGGTCCGAGTCCGAGTCGTTAATTGCCGCTATTTCGTCATCCGTGCTGGATGCTGGTGTGACGATTGCTCGGCAAACTGGCTCACTGTCACCTTTATCTGCGAATGTCTCTGATGATGGATTCGAGTGAGGATCCGAAACGTCAGGAAAATAAATTTCTTGTTCCGGTGATCGCATCTTCATCTTCTGAACTGCTACCTGGAACTCGCCTGTTCGCTTCTATCAGCAGGCTTCTAACTGACAGAATAACTCGGTCCTCCTCTCGAAACGAAGAGTGAAGCTGCAGTACATCCTCCTTTAGGTGTCATCTGTGGCACTCACACTCTGCCGGGATTCGAGTTAAAAAATTTGGATCCATTTGATCCACTGGGCGTGGGCCAGACGTGTGTGGCACTGGCAGACGGGTCTTTTAGCTTTTTTCAGCCACTGCGCCCGACCCCGTTTCCGATCTTCTCAACTCTCTCTTGACACAGGACTGAGAGGTGAGTGAGGGATGAGCGAGTGCGATGGATGCGTCGCAAGTCTACCATCATTGAAAACTTAATCAGGAGAAAGTCACCGTCCCTGCGCTTAGCCTGCTGTGAGGCACACAATGCACATCGTCGACAAAGACAGATAACTTGTCTATTCCCGGATGAGTTAGGGGAGATTTTGAGAAAGTATGACCCAAAAATATGTCTCTTCATCAATAAAATGGTTCAAATGAGACACAAAATTGTTATTGTTATCCTCCTTGGATTGCCTGATTGTTGCGTAAATGTCGATGAACTCCAAACCATCCGCCTCGCCGCCGCGCATGCCAGCTTATCTCGGAAAGTCCGGTAACTAAAAATGGCTTAATGGACGAGCTCGGTTCACATGAAACGTTTGATGTTTACGTGCTGGTGGCCATATAAACTTTTTGACAGTTTGCATTCGAAAGTTCGACCATCATAAGCGGCGAGATTTACCACTGCCTGCGGGGTGTGTGAAGTCGAGATTTGTGCGTGAGTTTGTTTATAGTGCGTTAGACTTGCCATGCATCTACTTCACTCTCTCTCTCTCTGCCACACCGCATTCCGATAATGAGACCGACATAAGGTGGATGGAGACGTAGTGGCTGCGACAAAATTAAGCAGTTCCTCTGCGCGTGCCACGCACGATCTTGGTCATTGCGCCGCGCGCGCCCCAAGGCCTCGGAATTTGCCAGCCTGAAAGTATTGTAATGACATTTAGTTCCGTTTTGTTTTAATCAGTTATAATACGCTGCTTAAAGAACTTGACACAACTTTGAATGGGACGTAGAACAAGCACGTGCATTTTTACCTGCTGACGACTTTGTTCTTATTTACTAGTTTGTAACTGTCGGGATACTGCTATCGCCGTTTCCTGGATAGCCTACTCACTGTGCCCAACTACTGGGTTTATCTCTTACATTGGTGACCCCGACGTGATGCGAACATGCAATCTTCTGACTTCAGTATTATAAAATCCAAATCAGGAAGAAGTAACTACGGCCTAACGCGCACCTCCGAAAATAACCGAGTTAACCCGTCAGCCGGAAACCTCCTAAGCAAATTCAAAGGGTATTCATTCGCTTATAATGAGGAGACAAAAGATAAGCAAATGTTGGGTTGATTACAGTTTGTCTTTCCTCCGTAACATACTAGGGGTGCCGGAAAGTAATATCGTTTTTTGGTAGTCTTCATTTGAATATAATTTACTAGATGTCCATGTTAGCTCCACTTGTGGCTTTATAAATAACCTGGGTTTTGTTTTGTAACTTTGATATATTTTCTTGCCGGGCACAATGAAGGACATAACATCCGACAGTAGTCACGTTCGTCATTGCATGCGGCATTAATTTCGCGGGAATAAACAAGGCAATTGCCGCCATCAAAACAATTTGTGGTGTCAACAAGTGCCATCGCTGGTTCATGAAATTCTGATCTTGCGATTTCCACCTCACTGATGTCCATCATCAGGGATGACCAACCGGGCTGGATAATAACTTTTTGCGCACAGTCGTTGATGCAGATCCCCGTCAGACCATCCAGGAATTATTAGAAAAACTAGACACAACATGGTGTACCACTCACAAGCACCACTTCAACAGATAGGGCATTTCAGTAGACAAGAAGTTTGAGTCTCATGCCAATCTGTGACGTTTAGCCAAATTCAAAGGAGAGGGAAACATTGGTTCATCGACTTCTCACTGTATGAATGAAATGGACTCATTGTGATGACAACAAACGCAAACACCGATGGCTTTCCATGGGTCGGACATCATTTCCTCTGCATGAATTGGGTCCCTAACCCAAGAAAGTCTTGTACTACGTTAGGGGGAGTAGTATGTTAGGCATACTTTGCTTCGCGTTGCTGGAACAAGGCCAGATCATAGCAGGAATCTGTAGTGGGTAGCCATCATGACCGCTCTGGTGTCATTATTCAAGACCATGCTGCCTCAAGGTCATTCGCCCTTTGCAGTTATCCGTTCCAGACGCGCTGGCCTGAAGTCACACGATCGACAGCTCGGACATACCTGCGTCCGCACAGCCGCAGCTGCCCAAGAGGTCACTTGAACGCCCCATCTCCCTCCCCTGCAACCACAACCTAAGCCACTGGGACACCACCCCTCGGCAAATGATTGGACACTGACTGGACACCACTTGAGCTTATCCCACAGGCCTGCAAAAGGGCCTGCCACCACTGTCCCAGAGACTCTCAGGCATGACTGGACGCAGTCAACACCAACTCTTGCTTCGCCAGTGACCACTGCCGCCTGAGAGGATAACTCTGGGTTCTGTGCACAATAAACCCCTCATTCTGGTGCCTTTTGTCTTCTCCGTATGACTTGGGATTCAACCTGGTGGTTGTAGCGCTCAGAGCAATCATTCCCACTGCTGTGCCGCTACAAATTCTTTAGCAGCAATAATCAGAACGTCTGAACCAAGGTCTTATCGTTAAAAATCCAGCCTGGAAGTAATGAAGAGGTTGCATCCCGTCGCATGACAACACGAGATCGCATTCGGCGCGACAGGCCCGGGATAGTTTCAGCATTCGTAGGGTTACTCGAAATCGGCCCCCTCCCGCTCTCATGTCCGTTTCCCGAAAACCAATAGCCTATTTGGAGGTGTGGACCAGGTGGTGCTAAAATCACGCTCACTGGCTGTCGTGGTGAGGGCCGCTTCCAAACGTGTGACACAAGCATCTGCGGATGTAGTCAGCGCAGTTCGACTAACGCGCGCTGTGGGCCACTGTAACCGCCTTGTAATTTGACATACGACTTGAATGAACACAGTCACAAGAGTGCACACTCCCACGTACTGTCATGAGTTTTTGAAGATGATATTCAGGGCAGAAGTCTAACTGATACCCAGATTTTTGCTGCCAGAATCGACTCTCACCAAAGCAGAAATTCTAGGACAGAATTATGCGTCGAAGCCGGTTTACATCTGACCCAATGAGACGACAGTATGCGCCCAAGACGTCAGTTGTTTTAAATATCGCACAACCATGCGGCACCCAATGTTCCCCACCAGTCCAGGTTCTAGTGAACACTAAAGCTTGTTTGTCGCACAATTCATCGGTCAGACATTATGGCAATTATTTGTGCCAACGAACCAGGTTTTTTTGAACTTATAAAACTAACCAATGCCCGTCCACGGACTGGCGACGTGGGGCAAAGTTGGTTGCAAGTGCAGTTCTCTTCGAGAGATGCTATGGTTCGTGCGGCAAAATGGGGCGCATTCAACAGGCGACTCAATTAACACCTTTTCGCAAGAACGCAATGAAGACGGTGAGGGCTATCTGACGGCCGCAGCAACGAGGTAACCAGTTTCGACAACCCCATTATGGTTGCAAACTTTAGTGTTTAAGAACTGGATTTCGGTATATTGAGCTGGCTTCCTGTGCTGATTGTTATGACCCGGAAGAAACGTAGGACAGGAAGAGAGCCGGTTCGGAGGACAAGGACTTTACTGGTAACTTGTGGACACTAGAGGTTACAACTCGTAAGAAAGGTGCGCCATTTATATTGGTTTCTGTGCGTTCTGGAACATTCCGTCCAATGATGTGTCAGCCGTTGAGGGCGTTCTAGAACGTTCCTGCCTCGGGCGTGCTCGTCGCTTATTGGCCACCGCG
>CACRXP010000009.1:710161-745704 GCA_902702965.1 Spirometra erinaceieuropaei | reverse complement strand
ACCAGCCATTGATTGGACCGCACACGTGAGCAAAGCTACCACACGTGCTCGGGCTGCAGTGCACGCCGGTTGGCCGTCTAACTTCACGCCGCCGGCTTGGTCCCCTGTTCAGCGCCTTAGGCCGTGGCTCCACACTGCTTGCACTCTCCATAACATGACTGTTCAGTGTGGGGAGGTCTACGTCTCCGTACGTTTTCTAGAAACGCTCAGTTGGAGCAGGTTCGGGCCTACCCCTGCATCAGCCAGTCATAGCCAATCCCGAGGTGCACAACCCCCATGCTCTAACTCGCGACCTATTAGTTAAAAGTCCAACGCCCCAACCATTGAACCGGCGACGTAATTCTTTTTATATTTCGCGCCGTTTTGCGGCTGCTGGCTGGAGAGCCCGTAAGGAACAAGGGGACGAGTGAGTTCCGTTAGGCGATCGGCGTGTGGTCATTGTTTCATAAATGTAGATGTATGTTTGGAAGTGTGCTCACCAATAGGATTACAGGACCTGCTCCTTCCGTTGTGTTTTGGGCCTCGAAGTAGAACATTCAGCAGAGGACGGCTATTGAAGCTCTCACGCAAGGACAGAAGGCATCGAAAGCGGTCGGAACTAGTTGGTGACCTCAAAAGTGGCATCACCAACCACTGAGGTTGGGACAGAGTTAACCCCTCAGTTGGTAACTAGCCAGGCCTTGACTTTTAGCGCCTATTTTAAAGTTGTTTCGTCGCCAAGTTGAGGAAGACTTTGGATTGCCACCTGGGCCGACCTCACTCCCTCTCCTATCTCTCAAGCACACGCATGCAGTTTGAGCCGATCAATCTACCAGTGATGAGATTAGATACAGTTGCTGACCTCCACATGGCACACGCAAGGCGCGCGCGCGCGCGAACAAGTACGCACAGGTCATATAATCGTTTGCCTGTTTATGTTTATGTTGGCAAACTTCGTCGTCAAGTTGATGCATGAGTGATGGGTTGCTGTAATGTGTGTGCGCTTGTGTGTGGAGTGACCGGCTTCTGGTCTGAGAGTCAGGCCGCAATGGGTCCTACTTAATGTGGCCTCTATGGCACTCCCACTCCGTAGGTTCCGAATGAGGTGTGGCGGCACGCCTAGGTGCGGCTTCGGCCGTGCCAGCCTCCATTCTCTTTGTTGTTCATCAAAAACCTTGTTATTTGTTGTATGGACCAGGGGGTGTAGAGTGGAACGTCAAGGTGGGGGTCGACCGTGCCATCCACCTGCGGCCTCACCTGTCTCCGGTCCTCCTGACTCTGTCTTAACACTGCGTCCAGATGGGGGAGGAGGAGGGAGTGTGGTAAGTGCAGCGTAAGTCCACTCTCACTATAAACTAATTCACGCGCAAGTTAGCGTACCTGCTCTCACCCTGCTGTAGAACACACGGTGGACATCGTCGGATGCAACGGTCGAACTATCGTGAGTGATTGTGTGCAAATTACCGGAAAGATGCTCGCAAGTGCGGTGTAGACAGAGACGGCACGTGTGATGGGTGTTAACCGGAGCTCCATGCACAGGCTCCTTGGGCACGATGCGATGGGTCCGCAGGTGACCAACCAGGCCGATGTGAAACTAGAATATGTGATCGCAATTGGAACGAGTCGGTATTAAGTATACGCTGCCGGTGGCTGCTCTCTGCGTATTGGTGATATCCATGCTTTAATAGCTACAGAGATTTCTAACCTGGTTGATCTGTTGCGAAGAGTTGACGCTACAATGAGGGTAAGTAAGAGGGGCTGCGTTGGTGACTGTGGTATTTTGTGTTGTTGTGCCTTCAAAACAGGCCACGTGTGAGATGCGCTGGACCAACACGGGGGCCATATCAGACTCTGGCAGGCGTTATCTGTGCGCAATAACAAATGCCAACATTTGCGGGGTGCGCTGGCAGACCCGGTTGTCGGCATTCGTCGCACAACTGGCCCACTGCCATCACCCCATTGTTTTGTGGTCAAAATCCTGGTCATTTGTGTGTGGACCAGGGGGTGCGGAGTGGAGCGCCAAGGCGAGGATCCATCCGAGCCATCCACCTGCGGCCTTCCCAGTCTCCGGTCTTCTTGACTCTGTCTTGACACCGGGCTCAGGCGGGGGAGGAGGAGGGAGTGTAGGTAGATGCTACGCAAGTCTACTGGCACTATAAACCCCTGCGTAAGTCACCGTCCCTGCTCCCACAATGCAGTCTGTGGGGCACACGGTGGACATCCTCGAAGTCGATGGTCGAACTTGTCGGTATTTGTGTTGTGGGGGTGTAGGCTGATCGTGCCGCATTGAGGTCAATCTGAATCTGCCCGGCAAAACGAACCCACACCTCACACAGGCGTCGACGA
Source organism: Spirometra erinaceieuropaei (assembly GCA_902702965.1). Classification (NCBI taxonomy): domain Eukaryota; kingdom Metazoa; phylum Platyhelminthes; class Cestoda; order Diphyllobothriidea; family Diphyllobothriidae; genus Spirometra; species Spirometra erinaceieuropaei. Next base: position 743,379 of record CACRXP010000009.1, on the reverse strand, counting down.
TGGTCGGGCGCTGTTGGCGGGTGTTTACAACATTCCAAATTTGTCTACCTGTAGTTTCGCAATGACCTCCTCTATTTCACTATAACTGCTCCAGATTCTGCGGCTGCTCCCAATGTCTACAGGATCGTATGCTAGCATTTGCCAGGTCTCTTAAGTAACTTAGAGGCAGTTGAGGGAGGCACTCAAACTGGTCCTGTGGTTTCATGTTTCACTCGGAGACATGGCTCAAATGCTCAACTAGCAACACACATTGGATAAAGTGGTTGTACTTTCGACATTCAGGGAGAGACCATATTACATCAGGGCAACTCAAAGACTAACACTTCAACCGTAAAATTCAGGTGCCAACTCCATCAACAGTATCTTGACCTTCGTGCAGCTTATAAAGTCCTGAGTCACTCCGTACACAAAGATCGGAACACGATGGCCAAACAGGACCTGAGAAAGACGCGCAGACATGGCCCGACGACAAACGTACCAGACAGGGTAAGAAGGTGTCACCGGTCCGAACGGAGTCGCGTAGGCGACAAGCCCGCCAAATATGCGTCAAATGTCTGAGGCAGCGAGAGGAGGAAGAGATCGATAAGGCTAAGGTCGACTAGCTTAGCATGCCATTTACGTTTCTGTTAGATTTTGTGCATCTAACGCTGTGACATTGGTGAGTTGAAGTGGTACTTCAAAGGATAGAACACTTGGTGTTCACCAAGTATCAGTCAAAGTTCTGGGCTCGTTACGTCGATGACACCGTCGCCATTGTCGAATAATCCGGCGTGGAGCACCTTAAAGAATTTCCGAACTCGGTTGCCCCGAATATCCAATTCACAATGAAAGCCGAAAAAAGCAACCAACTTCCCTTCCTCAATGTCCTTGTGCGTCGGTGTGCAACTGGGCAATTAAAAACTGCCGTTTTCAGAAAAGCCACCAACACAAGACAAATACTACACTTCAACAGCAATCACCCCCTCTCTCACAAACGCAGCTGTGTCCGTACTCTAGTCCAAAGATCTGAAACACACAGCAGCACACCAGCTGAGAAAAGATTTGAACGACAATACCTTCATGACCTCTTTCGAAACAATCGATACCCAAGATACTTCATCAAGCAAAGCAAGCCCCGAGTCAACAGACGACGGCCACTGGAAGAACAACCCCAAGTCTGGAGGGCTATGCCTTATATTAGCGGAGTCTCCGAAGCGGTTTCACGACTGTTAAAACCCGCCAGGATAGGCATTGCCCATCGACCCCAGGTGACAATTCGTCGCCGTTTGATGCAACCCAAAGACATACTACCACCCACTAAAACCTCAGCCGTTGTCTATCGAATACGTTGTAATGATGGAGACTGCAACTACGTTGGGGAAACCGGACGGAAATTGCAGACCCGCCTACATGAGAATAAAGTGGCTACTCGGAGACTAGACCCAAAATCACAGCTGGCGGCTCAAATCTGCGAAACTGGTCACAGTCTTGATTTTCAAGGAGCAGCCGTCTTAGGCAGGGACACCTCAAGGACAGAGCGTCTCCCACTTGCGGCTTGGTGCTCAGATGCCAACTCCATTAACAGGCATCTAGACCTTCCTTCGGCCTATAAAGTCCTATGTCAATACCTACGTCATGACGAAAACAAGACAGTCATACGGAGCCTAAGACTACCGAGCAAGCACGGCCTGCCGACCAATTCACCCAAAAGGTGGACGCAAACGCAACTAACCCCAATTGAGGTGATGACGCACAATGCAGGAGGCCACCAACACTCACAGGCGACGGCCATTAGGCCAAGGCAGCGAAGGAAGAAAGAAATCGATCAGCCCAAGGCCAACTAATCCGGCTGTCCATTCAAAATTCTGATCGATTTTTCACTAGAAGCTTTGATAGTGGAGAGCCGCCCCAGCTCTTCGAAACGTCATCCGAACAAGTCTTTCGATCTAATGAGCACTTCATTTTCCTCAGTTCAATACATCTATTCCCGTGAGCACTTTCGCTTTCTCAAATTATGATTCCTGATCTGTTAACGTTAGCAACCTAAATATTCATCATTTCCATACCTTTATGTGACGCACTCTGTATCCCTGTGGGGGGGGGAGGGGGGAAGGACAACAAGGCGAAAGCTGACAAGCCCGCCACTTATGCGCCAAAAGCCCGAAGCAGTGAAAGGAGAAAAAACGAGCAAGACCGCATTTCGTAGCCGTACCTGTTAGGGGTTAGGGGTGGGGACTAGGGGGTTAGGGATTAAGGTTAGGGCTTAGGCTGGGGCTTGCTTACTGCAGGTGCGACTAAAAAATGAGATCAGACCAAAAAAAAAACAACCAGTAAGAAACTGACTAACTCAACACACTACTTCCATTCCTGTTCGATTTTTGTGCATTTAACACTTGGGAAATGGAGGAACGAGCAAGCATTGCAACCGCCAGCAGTTCAATAAATCTCATCCGGTGAGTCTTTCGCTCTCGCTTTTAAATCTCACAGATCGGAAACTCACGACTCACCCGCATTTCATAATTACAGCCTGCATAGCCCTGAACTGTAGCCGTGCCTGTTACGAGAAACACGAGTCCCGCCTCCTCGTTCACTGTAGACGTCAGCCGATGTTGAATGGAGAAATTGTATGTAGCAGCTGGTCCCGCCTCCTGCTCTATAACAGAGACAACAGCAATGAAGAAACGTCTATTTAAAAATAAGACGCTTATGAGCGGTTAGCATAAAGGCTACGGAGGGGAGAGATGGCTGGGGTCCTGGCGGGGCATTCTTCCGCCTGGAAATGTTCAGTACTGAGCTTGGGCATGCGGTTTTGATGGAAGTATAGACTGCACAGGTAAGTCTTACATCACATAGCGGGGCTTGATGGGCCATGAGACACAACGTTTCCCCCCCCCCTCCTCCGCGCCTCCCCTGCCTGCTAGGGCATATTATCCAGATAACATCTACTTTTACAACTTTCCATTTTCTTTTTGACGTTTGGTAACCGTATAAATCCCCTGTTTTTCATATCAATTTGGATGCAGTGAAGCGGAGAACACTCTTCGGGCGGTTTTCTGATGCTTGGGCGCTCTACTTTGCACAAAATCAGCACTCTTTGGAAAGTCAACCTAATTAGTAGGAATCGAAGAAGGATCCTTTCAGTACCATCCGCCGAATTGTGCCATTAGTAGGCTAAATAAGATGAAACGGTCTGTTCAAATGCCGGTAATAACCTATCATCAGACGGCAAGAGCTGACGGCTGCGTCTTCCAAACAGTCTCCAATTCAACAAGAGCCTAGAAGGGGAAAAACTGAGCACGTACTGATCCCAGAACAACGCTCTCACCAGCACACTAACGGATCCGCGTCACATCGACAGGGATATGGAGGCGTTCTTAGTTTTGCAAATGTGGCGTGCCCACCGATCTCTCTTAGGACTCAGTCCACTCAGGCCATCGTATGGCGACTATCAATCAACACCCGGAAGTTCAACCGGCGTTACCATCGATATTCACAGCCTACCTCACAGCAAGGTAAACGTATAGACGATGGCCTACGTATGAATTCGATTCTAGTGATAGCAGACTTACAAAGCATCTGCCACACTCTCTCCTCCATCACCCATCTGGACCCGGTGTCAAGGCAGAGTTCAAACGAACGGAAGCGGGCCGGGTTCAGTGCCTGGCAAGGGTAAAGATTCCAATAGATCCGAAGAGACGAGTCCGAGCAAGCAGTCAAGGACAAGAGGTTTATTAACCTGACGTTTCGGATTCCTGCTCAGACCCATCATCACAGACAAAAGCCGATAGAGGTGGTTCATTCAGCAGGGGCTGCAGTATTTATAGGATGCAGTCGCCATGCTAGTGCACGCCTATGTATGTTTGCGGCTCATCCCTTTCGTCAGGGATCGTTGCACATGGTGTGATGACTGTTTGATGGCCGACATTCGCGTCGTTAATTGCTACAATCTCATCACATGCGTTGGATGTCGGTGTGATGATGGCTCGACCATCTGACGCACCTACACTGGTGTTGGGAAAAGTGTTCACTTGTGCGCTCCCGACGTGGCTAATTACTCCGCCTAGGCGAAGTCTCGGCATCGAGTATGGAAGAGGAAGTTCATTGCACTTGTTAATGGACTGGGGGCCAGAAAACCATGGCTCAATCAGCTCCCGGCTCACGCGGTTGTCACCCCTTGCGAGAATTTCAGCCTCGTCATATTTGAATGTGTGCCCGGATCTAGTCGAATGAGCCGCAACTTGAGAGCTGGCGTCATTTCTGCACACCGTTGCAGCGTACTCAGCCCTTCTCGTTCGGAGCTGTCTTCCGGTTTCTCCAACGTAGTTGCTTTGTCCGCAACTGCACCAGATCCGATAAACGACTCCAGACGTTTCTAGCCGTGGCAGTGGGTCTTTCGGTTTTATGATCAGACGCCTGATGGTTGCCTCCGGTCTGTGTGCAACTCCATTCCCAATTGGCGCGAGCAGGCGGCCGACAACTTCCGAATAATTCTTGACATACTGAAGCGCTCGCTAAAATTTGGTGTCCGCGCGGTTAGGCCTTTCGTCCCTTTTGCGCATGCACCGGTTGACGAAGTTAGGTAAAGATTCCGTCTGCGCGTGACACACGCGGAAGTCTCCAAGCCAGTGCATTTATCGCAGTGTGGTAGTTCAAAAGCGCGCCAGCTTGTTTCTAGCGTAGAGTGTGCGCGGACGGCCGTGGAGACGCGGCCCCGACTGCGAGGTCCGAGTTGTGTGTTGCGCCAACAAAGCCACTGACATCTGTGCACCTTTTTGACTTATTTGCTGTCCTCAGCAAGTAATTGTCCAAATTCGAACTGACAATACCTTCGCGTGCATAGGCGGAGTTATGCAAAATCACCTCGAGGTCAGTAGGGCGTCAACGAGACCCGTGTTTACATGCTCGGCGAAGTGTTCTGTCACCGCCTTTGCACAACAGATGGTTGCCAACAGTTCCGACACAGCACCAATTTCTCTGTCCTGTCAGGTTTTCAACCATCAAGCATCTCCGGCCTGTTCTAACTGCTCCGTAAAATCATGCGTCGTCTCCCGCAACACCCCCCGCCAGAATGCTACCCAGATAGCGCCCATTCAGGCAAAGATGATCATGGGAACTAGCATGGTATAATCCCCTGTACATTCATTCGACGACATGATAAGCGCAAAGCTCTCGAAATCACCCCCTCTTCTCGAACAGTATGCACTGAATTGAGAGAAATACGCGGCCTCAAACTGTTTGCTCGTAACTATCACAACGACCATTCCAGTTAGACCGGTTAAATACACTGCCAATTTACGTCAAATCAAACTGTACTTGCGAATGCAAGTACACTGAGTGCACGCAAAAGCAGTTGGCAACTCGGTCATCTGAACATGCGCCTAAATGGCTGTTGGGGGGCAGGAAACAAGGTACCCAGCAGTCTTATTACGGAGCACATGATGGACAATGGCCCAACTCTTCTCCGGACGACAACTGGGCGTCTTCTACGCTTTGCAAAAGCTGCTGCGATACGGATGGCAAAGCTAGAACTATGCAAGCACTTTCGTTACGAGATCCACTTCGAATCGCCCTGGTAACGATCGATGATGTGAATAGTTCCACTCCCTTCCCCATCTTCTCGCTTCTTCCCCCGCACTATGCAGTCATTATCACGTCTTCCTCCTCGCCATTCCCACCCGCATATCAGGCCAATGGTCTTTGTTTTATTTACTCATCACATCGAAGTCCATTTATGGAAAAAAAAACTGGCGGGCACCGGCTGTGTGGTCGATCCAACGGCTGGACGTCTCCTACGCCATCCAGAAGTGGCGCAGGATGGAGAAGTGAGCCAGAACTCCACTAGGTGGGCTAACGCACAAAATGCCAACCGAAATTCTGAAATGCGTATTCCTTTCGAAAAGATTAATTAAGTGGCGTTGGAGAACTAATCATTAAACAGCATAATTCTATAATAATTCAGTTACCCCCAGATGCCGGCTTTCAAAAGAACTTTTTTTCGGGCAGCATGCAAGAACTACACTCTGTAGCATGAGCATGAGTAGCATGCGTTTTCCTCATTGATTTTCGATGCCCTTAAAAATTCAATTATATTTCATGGAAAACATGCATACTACTGTTTATTCTTTTGCTCATGTGGTAGAAACTTACGTCTTCTTCCAATTTTATACCCAAAAGAAAGGGATAATTCGGTTTTAAAAAATTGTATAATTGTGGGATTTTTAATACAGTGAAATGGCCGTTCATAAAACGTCATGTCTCTGAATTCACCAATATGGCTCGTGAAGTTAACTACATGGCTCAAATCCATTGCTTACTTTTTTTTAACTCCATATGATGTCCACTTAATACTCTAGAGATACGTATGGTTTTCCCTGCGCGGCAAATAAATGATCTGTAGTTTTGAAACCCTGAATGCGAGGGCAAAGGCAGGTCGCGTTCAAAATTATTCGGGAATTGGAGGAGTTTTGTGAAACCAAATTATGCCCTTCTTTTGAGTAAAAAATTGGAAGAAGACGTAATTTTTTACCGAAGCAGTAAAAGAATGAATATGTTTGTGCATGTTTTCCATGAGATATAATTGAATTTATAAGGGCATCGAAAATCAATGAGAAAAACGCATGCTAGTTAAGAAGTCATTTTTTTACAGACTGTGGTTCTTGCATGCTGCCTGAAAGAAGTTCATTCGAACTCCGGCATCCTGGGGTAACTGAACCATTATAGAATTATACTACATGATGATTAATGCTCCAATTCTTCTTAATTAATCTTTTCGAAAGGAATACGCATTTCAGAATTTCGGTTGACATTTCATGATTTAGTCCACCTACTGTATGTAAGAAGCTGAACCACGTGATTCGCCTCGCAGTACCAAAAGAGGAGTCGGTGAGGGAAATAAGGCCACTTCCCCTCACAGTCCCCCTCCCCACCAAGACTGACTAGTGTCCCGTGTCTTTTAGTCGTAATCGAACTTGACGAGTTTTCTCTGTTACCCAAACTCGTTTACCTATATCACTTCCCCCGAAGCATGCCCGACCGCACGTCTGATTAGCATTGCCTGTTTTTATAAGACTATCGTATATTACCAATCTAGGCCGTTTTCTTATTGAACGATCGATCTTATAAATATGCAATGGCCATGAGCAGCTGAAAAGAGGTCAAGGAATTCCATGGCGTTACTATATTCTGCATAGTTCATCGCCTTTGCCTCGTCCAAGTAACGACACGGACAATCTAAAAATCCAGGGGTGTAAGTTAAAAAATAAAAAAAAACATCTTAACCTTGAATCGCAAATAAAAAAGATTATGGATGTGAGTAGACAGTTTTCAATATCGATTTTTATGTTCCAGGTCGATAATCTGGAGTAGTTCAAAATTACCCATGTCGCCGTCTATGCGCAACGAAAGCGTATAAGAAGGTCAACCCGTAAATGTTCACATGTTAACAAATCCAGCCTTTTTTGAAACGCACTGCCCTCTCTAATTTACTACTGGAATCTAACTCCTATAGGCTTTTCATAGGGGTTCATAACATGTAATTTAAAGCATTTTCATATTGATTGTGCTTACCACTGCATTCGGTTGAACAGATGAAGGACGGAAGGTTAGACTGTGCCGCCACGCCCACTGAAATTCAGAAATGAAAAGGTACGTCAGAGAGGGAGGGACAACATTTAGCTGGGTTTTTTTGGGAATTTGATATCAAACACTACGTCTTCGGGTGGAATTGATTGAAATTAAAAAACTACTTGAATAGTAAACATGACTTTCCCACCTTTCAGCTTTGTTTCGGGAATTCTAGCGGATAACAGGGGCCGGGTTTGGGATTTGCTCGACCTAACAGAAATCTTCGCAGAATCCCACTGGCGCTGAGGTGAGTGCAATGCAGCTGCTTAATGTTTAGTACAATATTAGGCGAGTCCCTATGCCCTGGAATTATGACTTTTACCTCTGAAACTCCTCAACCCCTATGGCCTTCTCAATTAGAAGTAAATAATCAGTCAAGTAATACAGGTTTTTTTCACCAAGCCCTTGTACAAAAATCAGATGAATTATCTCTTATAGACAAGGACTGCAAGAAATTCCTTTTCCTTTCCAACCACTTAATAGGCATGCAGTAGGTGGGTTAACTCATTAAATGTCAAAGGAAATTTCGAAATGCGTTTTCGTTTCGAAAAGATTAATTAAGTAGAGTTTTAAAACCAATCATTATGCAGCACAATTCTATCACAATTCAGCTACCTCAGGATACCGGCTTTCGAACGAAATTTTTCATGGCTGCATGCGGGAACGACACTGTAAAAAATGACTACTTGAGTAGCATGCATTGTTCTCCTTGATTTTCGATGCCCTTAAAAAGTCAATTATATTTCATGGAAAACATGCACATACATATTCATTCTTCTACTCATTCGGTAGGAAATTACGTCTTCTTTCGACTTTGTGCTCCTAGGAAGGGTATAATTTGGTTATAAAAAGTTTCTATTTGTGAGATTTTATTATACCGTGAAATGGCCCTTCATAAAACGTCATGTCTCTTCATTTACTAGTGTTGCGATCAAAGTTAACAATTTGGCTCAAATCCATTGCTAAATTCTATGAGCCCCATACGATCTTCTCTGAATACTGTAGAGAAATTTACGGTTTTCGTGTTATCCGCCAGTAGAAGAATGAATCTTGTTATGCGTGTTTTCCATGAAATATAAATAACATTTTAAGGGCAAAAGAGTTCGTTCGAAAGCCGGCATCCTGAGGTAGCTGAATTGGGAGAGAATTATGCTGCATAATGATTGGTTTTCAAACCCTACGTAATTAATATTTTCGAAACGAAAATGCATTGCGGAATGTATGCCAGTGCCAGAATCCTCTGTAAGTTCAGTGAGTTTGCACGTCCCCAAACTTTCAGATTCCGTGAAGCCCGTATTTTCCAATCAAAACGTAGAAATTCGTCTGATTCTGCGATGACAAGGTGTCCCAAAGTCCGTCTACATGTTTCACACACCATCCAGTCCTCACGCAATGCGCCGGCTATTCAAAAAGGGGCGGTTTGGGTTTAACGTGTGTGTGAGAGCGCCATTGGGCCTGGCTCTCCTTCCTCAGGGGACCGATTTACTTCGTCTGACGACAGGCTTTCAAGTCGCGACATCTAGTGTGTCGCGATAGTCTCAAGCTCGTTTGACTTTCTCCTAGTGAGAAGTACCGTGGGTTAGGATTTCCAGTGTCGTTCTTACTGTTTCATCCCTCCCTCATGCATGCACCAGGCGACTGTCCGATTCTGCTGGTGATACCGAACCCAATAGCTGACGCGGCGAATGTCTCTGATGATGGATTTGAGTGAGAATCCGAAACGTCAGACCTATAAATTTTTTGTTCTAATGATCTCATCTTCGTCTTCAAAAGCGGCGTGAAGCCTACGCCCACACATGTGTGCGAATCCTGCGCAACCTGCGTAACACCTGTCGTGCCGCAATCTGGAGTGCTTTTGATCCATCGCCTCTGCAGCTTTCTGCATTGCCGAGACTAGTGTGAGTTAATACGCGATATTCAACGGTGGAGGATGTCAGGTGACAAGATCCGGATGATTTTCTACTAGGTGAAATGTCTGTTATCCATTTGATAGACACCGTCCATGTACCGTCTCTGCCGTGTGCATGTTTGTGCTTCCCGCCCTGAATGATGGTCACGGTTATGATTGGCTGAGTGAGGGCGGAGTTCTGTATTAACCCCACAGCTACCATAGTTTGACCGAGTTCGGTCTGACAGACATTCGTCGGCTAGTGACCCCTGCAACGCATTCGGAACTCGGTTATTTCTGGAAAGTGACGAATTGGCATGGGCCTACTTCTACCTGAGCATATACATATGTATGAATATGGCGGGAGAAGGCGAAGAGAGATCTGGGAAGGGTTATTTAATCATCGGCCGTTTCACATTCATACTTGAGCGCATCATCGGAGACAGATAAAAGTGAGAGACACATGGTTAAATAGGACCTCCCAAGAATGAGTAAGAATGACCTACTTAAACCATGTATTTCCCACTATCTCCGATGGTGCGCCCAAGCATGAATGTAAAATTTCAGATAATTACACCATCTTCCTCAGAGATCTCCCCACCTTCTGCCTTGATATATGTATATATGCATAGGCATTCTGTTATTACCGGCAAAGACAAGGGAGACTGGAAGGGCCATTTGTGGCTTATTAGCCGTCGTCAGCCAGTCATACCCAACCCCGAAGTGTGGACCACCCGAGGCTCGAACTCGCGACCTGCTAGTTAGAAGTCCACGCCTCTAACCACTGGGCCACAAGCCCGTTACCCTGTCGGCTTCGATCGGGAACATACAATGGTAGGGGGCGCTCACCGATGGTTCTTACGGAACTCACACGTTCTGTTGTGCCTTACGGACTCTCTCCCGAGCCCAGCCAGCAGCCGCGCAGCGGCGCATGATATAGGCAGTGTATTATTACCGACAGAGCAACGGGTTTGTGACCCAATGGTCAGAGGCGTGGACTTCTAACTAACAGGTCTCGAGTTCGAGCCTCGGGTGGTCCACACTTCGGGGTTGGGTATGACTGGCTGACGATGGCTAGTAAGCCAAAAAAGGTCATTCCAGTCTCCCTTGTCTTTGTCTGTAATAGTATACTGCCTATATCATGCGCCGCTGTCCGCCTGCTGGTTGGGTTAGAGAGAGAGAGCCCGTAAGGCACAACGGAACAAGTGAGTTCCGTAACAACGATCGTTGAGCGCCCCCTACCACTATATATATGCATATACTTAGGAAGACAGGATCCTTTGGGAAACAGTAAACTTTACTGTGTAAATACCAGATACACGTAGCACACCAACCGGCAACTACCTTACTCACACAACATGTACACCCAAAGGACAGGGTTGGCTACCTCGAAAGAAAAGTTGTGGTCTACAAACTCCCATATCCTAGTTGTGATGCCATCTATTGTGGCCAAACTGGGAAATCTGCCTCAACCCGGATACATGAACATCAGTTAGCGGTAAAGAGACGCGACCATCTATCCCAGGTGGCCATGCACACACTGGAAACTGGGCACAAATTTGCATGGGAAAGCACCCGCGTTGTTGGCGCCTTCCCAATAAAGAAGAACCGCGAATTCCTGGAGGCAATGCACTCAGATGAGGCATGCATCAACCGGCATATCGATCTAGATGCCATATACAAAATCGCCAGGAACAGATTGAAACTGGCTCAACCATTCCTGAGGAGACGTCTTTAACCAATCATGGGATCCTTTGTCAGACTCAGTCAAGAAGTTAATTGTTCTTGCACGTCCCTTGTCTGAAGACGAACTCGGGAATCAGTCTCGAAAATATACACAATAAAGTATACTTTTTCCCGAAGAATTCTATCTTCCTAATTATTTCTCTTGGGGCGGCTGGTTTTCAATTTATAAATATGTATATATTCACAGTTCGACCATCGGTTTCGATGATGTCCACCGTGTGTCCCACAGTTGCAGCAGCAATGAGAGCAGGGACGGTGACTTACGCAGGGGTTTATAGTGCCGGTAGACTTGCGTTGCATCTACCTACACTCTCTCCTCCTCCCTCGCCCGAGCCCGGTTTATTTATCCGACGTTCCGAACTCTCATGCAAGCCCATCGTCAAGGAATGAAAAAACTGTACAACTTATCGCATATTTGGCTCACCCCAGCGGGGACTCTATTAATCGACATATCGACCTGCAAATCGATTATCAAGCACTGCGTGAACAAATCAGCAGCTCAACCGTAGGTCATCCTCGGCAGAGGTCAGCCAAATATGCGATCAGTTGTACAGTTTTTTCACCCCCTGACCATGGGCTCGCTTGAGAGTTCGAAACTTCTGATAAATAAAAAACCGGTCCCAGCGGTTGCCATCCCGTCTCCCCCTATCCACTTACAGTAAGTGGGCTAACTCATGAAATGTCAGCAGAAATTCCTAAATGCGTCTCCGTTTCGAAACGATTCATTAAGTAGGGCTGTAAACCCAATAGTCAAGCAGCATAATTCTATAGTAATTCAGTTACCCCAGGACGTCGGCATTCGAACAAACTTCTTTCCGGCTGCATCCAACAACCATACTCCGCAAAAACGACTACTTAAGTAGCGTGCATTTTTCTCATTGATTTTCGATGTCCTTAAAGAGCAAATTACATTCCATGGATAACACGCATAAAAATATTCACTCTTTTGTTCATTCAGTATGAAATTACGTTTTCTTTTTATTATACACACGAAGGAAGGGTATAATTTGGTTTTATAAAACTTATCCAATTCCCGAATAATTTTGAACCCAACCTGCTGTTACACTTGCATTCAGAGTTCCCAAACTACAAACCGTATAGTTTCCGCGTGCGGAAAACCATACATTTCTTTACGGTAATAAAGGGGGACCATATAGGGTTCATAAAATTAAGTAGTGAATTTGAGCCACATTGTTAAATTTACAAGCAACATTGGTAAATAAAGAACATGACGTTTTATGAATAGCCATTTCACGGTATTAAAAAATCTCACAATTAGAAACTTTTTTGAACCCGAATTATACCTCCCTTCGAGTATAAAATTGGGAAAAGACGCCATTTTCTACCGAATGAGCAGGGGAATGAATTTTTTACGCATGTTTTCCATGAAATATAATTGAATCTTTAAGGGCATCGAAAATCAATGAAAAATGCATGCTACTTTAGTAGTCATTTTTACGGAGTATGGTTTTTGGATGCAGTCGGAAAGAAGTTTGTTCTAAAGTCGGGGTCCTGGGGTAACTGAATTACTATAGAATTATGCTGCAAAATGATTACTTTTACAACTCTTCTTAATTAATTACTTGGAAACGGAAACGCATTTCGGAATTTCTGCTGACATTTCATGAGAAGCCCACCTACTGTACATTACTGTACGCGCAAAGTCTAGGAAAACTAGTATTACCGGTGTTGCAAACAAATATTTCAACTTTTAAGACTGTTTATGCGGATCGGCTAGAATATCTTGTGCATCGTACATGCCTCTCTGCCGAGCTATCTGCAAGCACTTACCTGCGCAACTTCTCCAAAAGCACTGCAGGCCAACAATCACGCATAAAAGGTCCCACGGTCGCATGTTTGTTGACCACGAAGCGCTAGAGATGATGTGAACCGGTCAGAGGCGTAAACACGCCGCCTATGCTCCTAACACACTGTTTTCGCTTTCATATACCCATCCAACAACTAGTTGGAAGGTGGAGTTCGGAAAGGTGTCGGGCACAGGCGTAAACAAACTCGGACCAGAAGCCAATCAAAGTCACTCTGCACCTATCTGTGATGCACTTTTTTGCAAAAATCTTTGCAGCACGTATCAAATGCGGTCCGAAGGCTCCAGCCCTCGATCATATCACCGACCGACGACCCCCTAGATCTCAAGGTCAACTTATGTGTGTGCTGGATGGTATATGCACTAGCAATAACAAAAAATGTTAGTGAGATATTTCATGGAAGCCGGCGAAAGCTAAATTAAGGGTAAAAACTGGACGAGAACTTATTTCAGTACGTTCATGACCGAGATTAAAGAAAGTCTCTACTGATTATAAGTACTGCACTAAAAATAGGCCTAGACTTTCGGATTGTTTACAGGAAGCCGCCAGCCTGGAGTACTGGTGAGTTTTGATCACTGCAAAGGGTGTTATGTTTGAATTATCTGGAAAGCAGTTTGAAGAGTTTAAGAAGATATGTCAAGGGAGGTTAATAAGTATCCGAAAATTATTGCTAGTCATTATCGTGTAGTTTCATTGGCATCAAGAAACATGACAGCCCTCATAAGCTGTCATGACGTGTTACACATTTGTCCCTAGACGAGCTTTCAAGGCATATCTGACCGGACAGTAAAAGGTTAGGTCGATCTAGAAAAAAAGAGGAAGGTGTTTCTGCGCTCGGAAGTTCATCTGCCAGACATGGGCAAAATCTTGAAAATAGACCATATCACGCAGTCATATTAAATCAAAAAAGTTCTCTGCTGTCCGCAGAACTGTGTTGATGCACTTATTTCAGTGTCCCTCTCTCACAGATTTTACAATGGGGATGGGATCCTGGGCCCGAGACAGTGCGGCGTGAAGTGAGGACGGTGATTTGTGGGCAAGGTGAATACCCAGGCAGTTAAATTGCTTAGGTATTCACTTTGCCCACAAACCGGCATCCTCGCTACGCGCGCCACTGTCTCGAGTCAAGGATCCCATACCCAAAGTGCAACAAAGAAATTTAATTTATCGCATCCCGTGCGCTAATTGCTCTTGCGTGTATGGTGGTCAGACGGGTCGACGCCAGGGCGCCCAATTAACGAACACGAACTAGTTGTCCGTCGGCGAGATCCCCTTTCCTTCGTCTTTGCCCATGCACTCGAGTACGACCCCTGATTCAATTAGGAAGGCACCGAGGTCGACGCCGTGGCTAACATAAAGCGAGCAAAGGGATTTCTCGAGGCTTGGTACTCCAATGCGGGTAGTATCAACCGCCATGTTGACCTGGATGCCCATTACGAAGGTCCACGTTCACGACTGACTGACCCCTGCCCTAATTGCATTTCAACAACTGTTAATAGAGCCACCCGGAGTTTCACTGATCCACCATCCACCCTCCCTCTCCAGCACTGTGTGTCGTACTTGTTCCACCTCCCCTCCTCTCCCCTCCCGCACCACTGAGAAACCCACCATGACTTTGTGACCACCCCCCCCCTCTCACACGCCAATGGTCTGTCTGTCCTGTCGTACAAACTGGTCTGGTGTGCCAATTTAACTTTCTCTTTTGTTTTTATTTTGTCTGACGATGGGTTGGTGTCACGAGTACGACTCAAATTTTCCAAAGAAGCGCTTGCCATTTTCATATATATAAATATGTCCATGTTTGCTTGCACTTGCGTCCTCCCACGCCTCCGACCTTATTGGCTCCGTCTTGACGTCGGACCCAGGTGAGAAGTAGGAGGAGAGAGTGCGGTAGATGCTGTATAAGTCCACTACTACTATGCTCACATATGTCAAATATGTCCTTTTTGCGTCAGAAAAAGAGGGACAGTTCGCGCGCTAAGGTGAGACAATTTGGTCCACCATCAAAACGCCGGGGTCACAAGCTCTCGAGATCCTGACGGTCTACCGCTCACCGAGGAACGACCCACAATCAGACAGTAGTCTAATAGAGGAATTAGACGCAATTTCGATCTGACCCAATGTCGTGATTATGGGCGACTTTAACGCTCCGAATATCGACTGGAATCTGATTTCTGCCCCACGCTCAGAATTTAACTTTGATCGCCACCTCCTACAAGCAATGCAAAGATCACATCTCACACAACACGTATCATCTCCAACCAGACTACGTGAAGGGCAACTAGCTAACTGCTTAAATCGTGTATTGACAAAGGCACCTGAAAGCGTTGATGTCGTAAACTGTCCACCCCCTCTCGGAAAAAGCGACCATGTAGTCTTACAGTGGGAGTATTCTCTCTTCTCTGTATCTGATCAAAGCATCGTGATAAGGCGTAACATATGGCGTGGTATCTTCAACCAAATGCGTCTCGACATGCGTCGTAGAGACTGAAAAGCAGCATTCACGGCGTGAGTTCTCAAGGACTGGTTAGAACTTAAGACCGTATTGAATGAACTTATCGAAAAGAAATCATCAGCAGGCCCCGATAGCTAAAGGGTACACTAAAAGATAAGGTAAACCGTAATCAAAAGCTGTGGAAAGCTTATCTCAGGGATAAGACAATCGAATCAATGAATAGGTACAAGGCTCAACGGAATAGGGTAAAGTGCCTTGTTTACAAAGCCCGCCAAGACTTCGATGGTAACCTTTTAAACTGTGCAGGAGAAAACCCTAAGCTTTTCCTCAACTACATAAGACAAAGTACTCGTAACAGGGATCTCAGCCCTATATTAAAAAGGGATGATAGCGTTGAAGTTTACAAGGGCGACGAAAAGGCTGAACATCTACCCAAGTTCTTTCAGTCGGCTTTTACGAGAGAAATCGCTGTACCCGCTACTCACTATAATATGGACGATGTCCCGAAAATTGACTCAGTGGTTCTCACAAAAGCTATTGTTCAAAAAGAATTACTAAAGCTAAATGAAGTGACATCGCCCGATCCTGATGAAATACCAGCAAAGTTGTTGAGGGGATTAGCCACAGAATTGGCAGAACCTCTGTGTCTCCTCTTCCAAGCCTCTCGTGATGCAGGCAGACTGCCTCCTGAGGGGAAGACTGCGTTGATTTCGCCGATGCATAAAGGTGGCAGTCGCGCTTCCGCAAACAACTACCGACAGTTAAGCCTCACCTCCATATGCTAGAAAGTTATGGAACGAATTATCAAACGCGAACTGATGCGGTTTTTAGAGCAACATCCTCTTCTATCTGATGCACAGCATGGGTTCCTCAGAGGAAGGTCCTGCTTGACTAATCTACTTTACCGTCTTGAACAGTGGACCCGAGCGATTGATGAAGGAAACGTGGTGCATGTAGCCTATATAGACTTCAAGAAGGCCTTTGACAGCGTGCCACACCAACGTTTCCTATACAAGCTCAGTCGCATAGGGGTAATAGGCAAGCTTTTGAAGTGGATTGAAAACTTTTTGATCGGTCGGTCTCAGACTGTCCGTCTTGGTGGCCAGCAATCGGCAGAGGTGACGGTTACGAGCGGAGTAGCTCAGGGCTCCGTTCTTGGCTCTATGCTCTTCCTTATCTGTATTGATGACTGCATCCATGGGTTGGACTGCGACATTGCCATGTTTGCTGACGATATAAAGCTTTGGACCGTCATCCGCAACGAGGACGATTAATCAAATCCACAGGCAAACTTGGACCGACTCGAACAATGGTCAGGCCACTGGCTCCTCCCATATAATGTTACCAAATACAACATTCTGAGAATTGGAAGAACCAGCTCTGCGCACCGGAAGACGTACTATCTAAATCACACACCGCTGCCAGTGGTAGAGGTTCAGAAGGATCTAGGTGTGTGGATAACATCTCTACTAAAGCCATCATTCCACTGCTTAAAAACAGCGAAATCTGCAATGTCCAGCTTATATGTCATAAAGCGGGCATTTCCGAAGTTCGACGAAGAGTGCTTTCGCAAGGTCTTCGGAATGTTTGTGCGCCCACTGTTAGAATTTGCCATTCAGGCCTGGAGACCCTGGTCTGTCAAAGATCGTACCACCCTCGAAAAAGTCCAACGACGGGCAACCAAGCTTGTCAGAGGTCATAAATCCTACCTCACGAAACTAGACTGTCCAATCTTGACCTCTTTCCCCTGGACTGCAGACAACTACGTAGCGACTTAATTCAAACGTTTCGAATGCTACGGGGTCAGGATTGTTGCCTCACATCTGGCGACTTCTTTAAGCTGGCCACCACAACTAGCTTCAGAGGACATCCTCTGAAACTACGTGTGACAGGGGCGAGAATGGGCGCAATGAGATTGTTCTTCAGCCACAGAGTGGTAAAGGCATGGAATGCCCTGCCTGTGGGCGTCGTCATGTCCTCATCCGTGGACACATTTAAGAGGAAGCTTGACCAGTATAGGGATATAAACCTCCACGGCGTCATAAACTGACAAACGCTTCCTCGTACCAACCACCCCAAAGTTTTATGTTACAGATCATTCTACTCTCTATATTTAAGTAGCATTAGTTTATGTCTTTCATTATCCCCTTGCCGAGGCATAAACGTTTACTTCGACATTACTAGGTCCCCTCAATACCGCCTACTGGTTATTGTACAATTTGGACACAGAAGGCATTCACAGACAAAGTTATACCAGTAACCAAAGCTTTTTGTATGCAATTACTTACTTAATTTTCTTTGACACGCCTTACACATCGTTTTTTATTTTGTTACTATCTGAACCCGGCCACGCGTTGCTGTGGCTCAGTCTGATGATATGGAAAAATATAGAAAGAGGATGAGGGCGCGTTTCTAATATGTTTAATGTCAAAATGCATGTGGGTATGCAACATTTTTCTAGCGTTGCATTGTCTGTGCAGATATAAATATTGTCTGGTTTGCCGACTCTGGAGCACGCAACATAATTGGCCATGGGAGAAACAACCCGTTTGCAGATTGGCCCTGAGCTTTGTTGATCAGGATGGCTATCGCCAATCGAATCGGGAGTTGCAGTTGCCTAAATTGAACTGTTATATCAGTCGGAATCAGTGGAATGCAAGGAAAAAGGACATGTTCACGTTTAAAAGGTCCTGTCAAGATAGTTGCTTCCACGACATTGCTCATTAATGTTTTTTGCTGCAAGCAGGATGCTGTTGCAAAGCTTCAGCTAGTTGATATTTTGCAACACGATAATCGGCACACCGATTTTCAATTGCAGTACGTGCGGTGGCATCCCTGGAAGATCAGGTGAGTTCAAAAATTCTGTTAGATAATTAACTGCCTCGTCTGCTTCCACAGCAGTATGTGACTGCCTCAATTTGAATCTTAGATAATATGTATTGATAAAACAATTGGCGGCCTTTCAAAAGGGGATTACTTACATTCTGTCGCATCCTTAACCTGTATGAGTATTAGTTCGTATTGGTGAAACAATTGACGGCCCTTCAAAGGGGGATTACTTACATTCTGTCGCATCCTTAACCTGTATGAGTATTAGTTCATTGCACTGCATTTCATGCGCGGTTTCTCGCCACCGACTGGATTTATCATCTTAATGCTGGAGTGATTTCCATCGACACCATCCCAATAAGCAAGTGAATACTGCAGGACATCGTAGCGCTGATGAATTTCTGCGACTTTTGCCAGTTGATCGTTTCTCCAATGAAGGGCAATATCTCTACGTTGAAACTGGTCTTTGACTATAACAGTTGCCAATTTGTCTATAATTGGAGCATTGAATCGTCGTCCATGTTGTCCAGCAGGCGTTTTGTCAGCATGAATGGCAATCTTGTGCGTATCAGATGGCATCATGGTAATTGCGGTTTTGAACACGCTCACTAAGTTAGTGTCTTCATGAAGAAACTTTTGCAGTTGAGAAACGATTAACCGTTTTATGTCGGTGGAAATTCCACTGCGGGTATTCAGTTAGTCATTGACATCACCGATGAAGTACATTTTTAGGAATTTATGTCGACCGTCTTGCGGCGGAAGAAGGGAGCCGGCTGTATGATGAATTTGTCCTTTCACTTTGAATGTTGGCATGAACTGACCTGCGCCGAACGACAGAATTTGGATGCATGAACTGTACTTCCTGATGTTAAATAGGAAGTGCTTTGATTTGACGGTCTTTCGCGCATACAAAGTTTTTAATGGCTCCGTTGGTCCTGGAAGCCCAGGCAGTTTAATTTTTTCCGGTGGTACAGCACATTCGTTTAGTTTCTCCGTTAAATTCCACAGCCTTGCAGCAAGGACACACATCAGTCATGGTGCCAATGTGAACATGCCGGCTCAAGCAATATTCATCAGATCGGTTGTAACGGAATGCAAGGTGCTTGTAGTCGCGTGAATGCGGAGCACGGAATCGTGTTTGACGCTGAGCTGTTGCGTCTCGCTGGCGTCTTTCGGCCACTTCCAGCATGTCGTGTTCATTCTGTTGAGAACAAAGCAGACCCGAAGCTGCAGAACGCAGTCGCCCTGACCACAACCGGGCTTCCTCAAGCCGGGCTGCACGAAAATGGGCTGACACTGGCTGACAGCCCCATTATGTGGGTTGTGCGTGTGGGGGAGGGGGGGGGGGAGGGGGCTTTGTTAACTGCATCCAGTCACGCCCGAGGATCCCAGAGGAAACCGTGACAGCTTCCTTAATGTGGGTTGTGAGGCGAGTTCAAGGGACGTCCAGGTGCTGCGTGTTTTTTGCCCCATGGGTGGTAGGCCTAGCGGCCCATATTACGTCGACCCAGGGGGGTGAGCGCGGCCGTCGGGGGGAGCACGTGTGCTTGAGCGCATGTCGGTCAAGTGGCTCGGGGCGGACGCACGTGTGTCCTAGTGGATGCAGGTTAAGTGGCCGCAGCAGGTGGCGTTGTTATGGCAGAAAAAAGCACGTTTTTAACCCATCACAGGCGTGCCATCTGCCTAACTACGGAAACATGACATTTGGAAACATTCGTCATCTCACTGCTACGTAATACGTCTCTCTCGGTCTGTCAGTCTTTGTCTGCTATTAATCTAGCAAACTCGCCTTGTAAAACCTGACGGATCTGACCTTCATGATAATGGCTCAGGTGCCCTGATCGTTACAGTAAGAACGCGTCACCAATACGATCCTGCCAATTGTATTTGTCGGTTTGTTTTTTGGTCCCGGAGAACTGTGTCCCTCCCCGAATCGTCTGACGTTTCGTGGAAATATCGCTTTCCAGGAAACATGTTTCACAACAAAAAAACGATGTGCCGCTACCACCACAACGGCTGTCCATGGAACCCTACACAGAAAGGAGCCGTGCGAACCTGCCCACCCCTCCAGCGCCTGGGACCACAAAGCAGGCTAGACCGCAAAGTGCCCGATGCGACATCTGCGAGGTCCGGGACCAGAGGGGGTGTTGCTCGAAGCCGCCACTAGCCGTCTACCTCCTGCCCGATGTGTCCCTCTTTCAACAACCTGTAGTGACATTTAATTCCGTTTTGTTTTAATCAGTGATTAAAGAACTCTGCGCAACTTTGAATGAGACAACGAACTAGAACGTGCTCCAACAAGTAAGTCGTGCATCGACCCGAACAGATTAACATGTTTTTTCGTATTTGTCCGCGTAGATGGCGCTCGTCGGCCACTACAGCAGCCCTACGGCGACCCATTTCGAGTACTATCTCGCACGGATAAGCCTTTTACAATTGACCGTGGAGGCCGCACCGACGTGGTCTCAGTCGATCGCTTGAAGGCGGCTTAACCCGAGCCTCTTTTAACTTCCCCAAACAAACAACCTCCAATCGGCTCATTGCCACTTGCTATTTTCCAAACTGTACTTACGACCAATAACCCTGAGTCATCCCTTATCCCACAGACTCCTTCCCTTGCGCGCAGCGGTCGTCATGTCCGTTTTCCCGACCGTTACCAACTTGTACAATATGCATAACACTCCCACCTTTTCCTTCTATTAACAACAATTTTGGGAACTTCGTTCTCCTAGGAGGGGGAGTATTGCAGTGACATTTAATTAT
Source organism: Spirometra erinaceieuropaei (assembly GCA_902702965.1). Taxonomy (NCBI): domain Eukaryota; kingdom Metazoa; phylum Platyhelminthes; class Cestoda; order Diphyllobothriidea; family Diphyllobothriidae; genus Spirometra; species Spirometra erinaceieuropaei. The sequence goes on along the minus strand of CACRXP010000009.1, from coordinate 722,270 downwards.
GATTTGTTTAAATCCGTGATTAAAGAACTCTGCACAACTTTGAATGAAACAAAGAACTAGCACGTGCATTTTTAACTACTAACGACTTTGTTCTTATTTACTAGTTTGTAACTGTTGGGATACTTCTATCTTCGATTCGCGGATAGCCTACTTACTGTGCCCAACTAATAGGTTTATCACTTACAAATCCCTACGGACAACTTTTGGTAAGGGTATGGCTTACGCCCGGGGTCACTTACAGTACGTGACCCATCTCATGAAATCTGATAACGGAAACTGATGCGAGAATTTCTGCACGTCTTTAACGTTACGCCTTTTGTTCGCTCATTCCCATCCTTCAAGGAAATGTCCTTTTCTTGTGCAGAAATTGTGTTTACGTAATTATATCAAGTAAAATATCAGTAAATTGCAGCGAAGATGGACGTGGGAATATATTTGTGCAATTTACTATGCTTATACATGTCTAAGACTCGGGTTACGCATCTGAGCGATTTTTCATTGAAAGGACAGTAATTTAACCGCGAGAGTTTTAATAAACAGATTTGGCGGAACTTGAAAATTTATTTTATGTCCGATGTTAACCGTGGTAATCAACCTGCTAACACGATGGTTATTTAAAAAAAACCAGAGGTTTTATCAATTCCTAAATGTCAAATTATCAGATATGTGCGATTTGGTGCCCTTAAGTGCAGTAATAACACAGATATAGATTCCTTCGTTTAAATGGGCTGAAATTGTTTTGCCGCTTGGAAAATTCTACTTGATGTCACATAAATGACCACCACCGAGTGGTTTTTTCAGTTTTGAACATATGAAACTCTACTTGTCGTATAGTTTATTTTCTGTGCATACCTTATTCAGGAACAAAACATTAATAGTTTCAGCAAAATAATAATACTTATATGGCGCTCTGCCGTGCATTCATAATCGAAGAACAGAGTCTAAAAGCGAGCAAAATCAGTGAAAATGGCCTGAATCTATAGAAGACAGCATTTTCTTACGTTTACGGCAGAAAAACATTAATATTGTTCAAGAACGTGAAAGAAACGGCCAAAAGCGTTAAATTTTTACTTGGTCTCACAGCGCAAAAATGCAAAGTACACAGAGACCCGTTAACGAAGTGCAGTAATAAAGCACTTCTTAAAGAGGTAACGTATGAAGGAAAGTTTCCTTACAGATCGAAGGCATATTCGTTGCTGACTTTCGTTGTGGACAGTCATTTTTCTCAAAAATAAAATTAGATGTTGAAATGCGTCTTCACATGCCACCAAAACGACTATCTTCGTGAAAGGGAGCGCCCGAACACTCACTAATTCGGTAAATGCCTTCAAGAATAATCTTATCTTAAAGTTCTCAACAGACTGGTAATTTAGAATCTGTCTTTATGGACGATCGGGTGAAAACCCTGAAAATCGTGAAGTATTCAGCAACATTTGGAAGCCGATCTGGAACTTGTTGTAATCCAAAACGAAGGAAGAGTGTAAGTTAATTCAGCGGAAGAAAGGTTCACTCTATAAACAAAAATGGTATGTTTACGATCATGCCTGTCAGTTCTATTTAAATTTATTAGGCACCGACTGGCCTCATGGCATGTCACCTTATGAAAACTTTTGTTCCTACGATGTCCCCATCAGTGGAATCAAGCAGAATCCTGTTTCTCTTGTTGAACCTCATCTCATTTAACTCAAACGAGTCAAGGATAACACGAAACTCTGGAAAACTGTTTTGGTATCTGCACTCAGAATGCAGGCACTTGACAAACCGTCATATATGAAATGACACCAATTATTAAACGATATTCAGATGTAACCTTCACTGAAACACTATTATTAGACGTTATTTTATTTCTACTTTCAAGTTTACTACGTTTGCTGCATGAGAATACATTCTATGCATCTAAAAACGAAGTTTACTGAATTAGAGCCATTTCTGACGTTTTCGGAATATTGCGCTTTTCAAAATAAATCGACATTTCTAAACAACGCAACACTGCTTTTAGAGTTTCTTTCATGTTTTCAATTCCTTTAAACGTGTTCTTAATTAACATAGACATTGGACTCATGGAATGATGTCGTTTTGCGAGTGATTGGCATTCATTCGAAAATTTCGCCACATTTCATGAGTTAGGTCACTGACTTTACTTCGGGGAGCAATTGTGCTAAAAGTAAATGACTGACGATATTTATTTGTAGGTGCCATAGAATGGAATGAAAAGACCTCTCGATGGCTGCTGCGTTAGGTTGGTCAAGAAGCTTTGAGGTATTCATTTGAATAAAAATACGACAATGGGCACTTAATTTATTTTTGTCATTAAATGGTAAAAATAGTGTCCCCTTTTGATTAATAACAGTATGGAGAATCAGGATTTGTGATACCACAAAGTTTTTGGATGTTCGGCCCTTTTCCTCAACACATTTGCTCCCCGGAGTAAGTGACCCCGGGCGTAAACCATGCCCATGCCCACTTTTCTGTCCCCATGCAAAAACGCTGAATAATATACAGTTGTCATGATTAGTCGGCCCGACGCCGGCCACCACCTCTACCACAGTGAGTTCTTTCGCTTTTCTGACAGGTTCAGGGAAGCCCTCGGCGTCCGAGTAAGCTGTGCCAGGTGGTTCGGTCAAGATACGATCTTGTACGCCGCCAAAGAGCCTGCATACAGATCTCGCGACCTTTCCGACTCAACAGGGACCGTGTAGAGACCCTCACCCGTATCTACATTCCCTTACTCGAACTCCAACCACATGCCGGAGAGGTCTGAATCCACATTCCAGCACATACACCGCAGAGGCCTGCCGAAAGGCAGTGTGGGGCATGTCTGTCGGGGGACGTCCAGGTTGCTGCTGATGCTGAAGGTCACCCTTTATGCATCCAATGGACAGCAAGGTCAAAACACGCCATGTCCAGTCGTGACGATATGGCAGTCAAGGTCATCCGGCCGACTTGATAGGCATGCCAACCTCCAAGGTCACACGCCCTCACTGTCCAATGCACACCCGCCGCACGCGCAAGTGGACACAGCGCCCTCCCCCCCCCGACCTCTTTTCCGCACATAGCGTAAACTGTAGACCAATCAGGCGGAAAAGCAGGCGCGATCTCTGGCGGTTTACAATTTTCTTTGCTTTGATGGTTAACAACACTGCCAAACGCAACTGCCGCACATAGTCAGCAAACTCAAAGAAGTGAATAAACCAAAAAATAAGAGTCCTCATGGTGGGTGGGGGTGGGGATGGGGGGGGGGTTGGATTCGTAAAGGTAGCATCAGACAGAGCGGTGAATGGGAGTTGCCACATCACTGGAATGCGCAGAATGTGCGCGCTTTTGGAAACGAAATTTCCTCACACATGATTGGTTGATGGTCACAGGAGGGGAGGGGGGGGTACGGGGCGGGAAAAAGGAACAATCACAGCTATAGATATGACGGTAGGCGGGTACTTACGATTTACACAAAGGAATAAAAATTGAAGGAAATATGAGATCAGCTGCAGACAAGAAGAAAAAAAAGAAGAATAAGGCAGTTTTTAGATTAAACAGCGTCAGCACAGTTTTTTTCACTTTACAAGATCACATGGAGGGAGAGGGGCGGGCGATTCGAGTGCGAGTTGAAGCGCAAAGAACTTAGGCGTCGAGGGAAGATTGTTGGGCAGGAACCGGAGTCTGGAGATCCTTGAGGAGAGCAAAGCAATCGGTGCACACTCGAACGGGTCGGAATATTCGCAGACGATGTATCTCACTCTCGAATCGGCTGCATCTAAGAAGTAAAGAGAGCAAAGAAAAAAAATTGATCGATTTATTGTGACCGTTTGAGTTGCAGAAACTGCGGGAAGCAGATTGGGGTGTATCATATGAGCAGTCGAGTATTAAGAGGTTTGACCATCTTAAGCACTAGGTGAGGATATCAAAAAGTCGTTTTTCAGATAAATGAAGGAAAGAAGTGAGTCTGTCACCGCAAAATGACTTCGGAGAAGCCGACCGTCCACATTGCGAACATGAGAAGTCCAAGAAAGTTTTAGCCATGAGGCCTTCATACGTTGGACCCTCCTTATGAGTTCCCAGCAGCTGTTCTTGGGGATTTACCTTAATGAATTACTAAATTCCCGTCTAATGTGCGCTTATAACCTGTTCATGTCATGAGTGGCATACTTCGCCACTGACAAGGGCTGGAGTGAGTCCTCAAAATGGTCGGCGCTGTATCATTTGACCTAGGAAGAAGACCAAATGCTGGGGAAGTGCCCAGTTAAGTCTGCGCGTATGCACGTGGCGTGCGACAGTCGGGTAACCATCGCACCAAATCCTACCTTTGGTTTCCGCCTACGCCGGCCCTGCTACTGGTACGCAGCTGCAAGGAAATGGGCGAGTAAGATTGATCTTATAAGGCCTTCCCTCTTGCCCGCTTTTGACCTATCGCAACGAGTCAGCAACGACGGCCTGGGAGCTCAGCAGATATCTGGAAGGACCGATATCTAGTTTTAAATGGCTCCCTCTCAAATTGGTGTTATAACAACTCTCAGCTGTAGTCGGACGAGGTGAATGTGACTGGTAGTGGTGGTGGTGGCGGCGACGGCGGTGGTGGTGGTGGTGGTGGCGGTGGAGATCAGTATATGGGTGTGGCGCACGCCAGATAACAGCGGGCGGCTAGTCAGCCACTCCCCGCGAATGGTAGCAATCGTTTTCAGTGATCTGGCTTTTTAAGCTACAAAACCATCATTCACGAAAAGGGGGTACGACACATGAACACGTTGGTCTTCATGTTGTGTTGGTTCAACGAGCTCCATTATTGTATTGTATTTCGCGTAGGAACTGGAGATTGTTCTGAAAGAATAAACGGTTACTAGGCTTATATAAGCCCCCCCCGACATGGCCGTTAGAACCCGCACTGCCAACAGATCAAACTGACCCGTTGGAAGACACTAGTATGATTATAACTAGGATGAACTGTGTGTCATACTATCTGGCTGATCTCTGTGACAAGTGGAAAACCGCCCTGCACACAGAAAACCACAGGTGAGGGATAAATCACAGATAGAGCGCATGTTGGATTAAGCGGCCCTCTGAATTTGAAACCCCACTTTTTATGCTCTCCAGTCACTCGGGGATTTTCCTAACTGTTATATACTGGGTCCCTTCTACCCTTTGTCTGCCTGAATTATGACAATCAAGGTCATCTATACAGTACGCTAGCACCATTTTGAAAGAACTAAAACCCTGCCTCGATTCTGCACCGAATTCCCCGACGACTGTCCGTTCTGCCAAATGTTGCACTTTGCGGCCAGTAGGTCATAGTTGCGATTCTCCCGGACTATCACGCTTCCATCAACAAATACCGATACATCGGACAGAACAGCGCTCCGGTCGGTAAATAACACTCTCGTGCCAGCCAGACAACATGTCAATTCCAGACTTCTTCTCTACAAAATGTCCTCCGATTTTTAACAAAAAGCACGATATGGAACTACCCCTGTTAAAAAAAACGGACATAGTAAACCTGACGTAATTTGTCTTCAAGATACATGGTCGGATGATGATGATGATGATGATGATGATGATGATGATGATGATGATGATGATGATGATGATGATGATGATGATGATGATGATGATGATGATGATGATGATGATGATGATGATGATGATGATGATGATGATGATGATGATGATGATGATGATGATGATGATTACTATCATCATCATTACGATACCAATTCGCAACTAAGTACTCCTCTGTCCATCTGTTATTTTCTAAGTGATAGGAAATCTTCATTATTCAGCAGACGTGGAGAAGCGGCTATTTTTGTCAACCAGAGGTGGTGTGGAAACTGGGAGAACTTATTCCCTTACTCTGAAAATGTGATAGATGTTATTGCTATTATATGCAAGTCACAGGGCCGTTTGTCAGATAACTTTAAGGACAGTTAATTTGTTAGCATTTATATTCCCGACTCTACCTGTGAAGGTGCCTTAGCCCGATCCTTCGACTTTCTTTCAGAAAACCTTGGGAGTGCCTTATTCTTTTATGTCGCGATGTTAACCGTACGAACCCACGTCCTTTTAGGCCTTGACGACCTTATTTCTTCCAAAAATCGTGCTGACACCCTTTTTGATCCCATTTTATTTATACTAAAACTTTTCATTTTAAAAATAGAGCTCCATTGCCTAATTCTGATCATTCAGGGTTAGTGGGCCTTCAAAAATTTAAGCCACCTATAAACGCATACTGTTATTCAAACCCGAGAAGAAAATTGCGGTTCGTGACACATCCACACAAAACATTTCTTTGCTTCAGAGTTTAATAGCAAATATTATCTCCGTTTTTCTCAAGCCGCCGAATATCGAATCGTGTTCTAGTAACCTCGTAATAACTTAAGTGAAATTTTTGACATTTCTTATCCGATTGAACCTGTTACGGTTGGACCTGACAGAATTTCTTCCCAACACCTGAAATGCTCAAGGCGTCGAAATGGGCTTCTCTAAAAACTAAACTTCAGTGGCAGTCGAAATGATGCTAACGTCCTAATAAAAATGGAGTTTGTCAGACTGAAACGTCTGTTTATTAATCAGTTTTTTTCCTCTTTTTCATCCTTTCATTTCCTTCCGGGAGACGCCAATCATGTTAGGCATGCAGTGGCAATTTCCGTAACCCTTGTGCAAATCGATACTCCTATCTGATTCCGTCTCTTATGGGGGATTTGAATAATAATCAAAAACGTTAGGCGACTAAATCGCCTGTTCCAACGATCGTGTCGCCTTCGCGATTGCTTCCTGGAGCTCGTCAATTTGCTCCTACAGACAAACTAATTATGTGAAATAATACAAGCTATCAAAATAAAATAAGTAGAAACGATGTAGCAATGAATTGCACGGACGGCTGACTTTCTGCAGTGAGAATACGCGGCACTCGGACACCACAACGCAAGGGTTAGACAATAATTGGTGCATTTCAAGTCAAGCGAAATCTACGGCGGCGGACGAATAGTCAATTACCAGTGATTGCAGTCAGCAAACCAAAATCGAAATCCCCGCTAGGGGGGGGAGAGAGGCAGGAGGAATATTCGCACTATGCACCGTCGCAGTCTGCAGTGTGGCTGCAGCAGCAGCAGCAGTACGCACGCAAAAAAGGTAAAGGAACACTAGGGCGGAGCGGCGAGAGTCAGACCTACCTCGAGCAGAATACCTTGCCACAATTGCGACAGTGGTGACGCCGTTCTGTGATGGAGAAGCGCACAGCACATGCGGGCGCCGCACACGAGACGGCCGCCTCGTCACGCACCCAGTGATCCGAGGGGCCACCGCCGACACCGCCGCCGCTGCCGCCAACGATGGAGTAATTCCGAGGAGGCACGGACCAGGCGAAAACGCGACCACGCGAGTCACCCACCAACACCGAACGATGATCTCGGGACACGCCGATGGCAGTCAGCGCCGCCGGTCGTGGATTATCCGCGCGTTCAAACGCCGTGTGCATGGTAAGCTCTGCGCGAAGACTCAGTTGGCGGCGCCAGCGCCGGGTGTCTGCAAAGGATAAGGAGAACGAGTAGACCTCTTTTTAATCGTTTAAGAGAAAGAGAGAGAGAAAGGGGGGGACTTGTGACATCGGAATGAGAGTTGGGGCATCGTAACTAAAATAACGGGCAGCTCTTCCAGTTCTTATTAAGTTGTGTAGACTCTCAGTAAAGTAACTTCTCGTTATTAGTGAGCAAGGATCCGTGGCTGTTATTAATCGCACGTGTGGCGGACAACGGACAAGACGTTCGCTCAGTGATCTGATTGGTCATCCGACGCAACGCATTCTGACCGCCACACAATAACACACTTTTCTGTGTTGGAATAGAGCATGCCCTATCTAACCAGAAACTGCCTCTACAATCACTTTTCTGCTTAGAATAAGGGAGAAAAAGATATTCAGCCCTACTGTCCCGTTCTGTTACCAGGTTGAGCGCGTTTCTTGACGACGTAAGGCTGTCTAGGTGTCCTCGTTGACCACAAACAACCAATGCCGAAATGAACATGGTGACCATTACTATACGAGGAGTAAATAACTTTTTTATGAAGTGGGCACATACCTGTCGGGGGAGTCGGTGCGATGGTCGTGTGATTTCTGGGGACGTGGGTCTACAAAACACACAATGTATTTTAAGAGAGGTGCACACATATATATATTGAAATCAAAACGTTCTTTGGGAAAGGGAGAAAACTTTATTGAGTAAATTTTCGGCGTCGGTTCCCCGTGTCGTCGTCAGACTAGAGTAAATGTGCTGAAAACAATTAAAATTTCAAACGACGACCCGGGGAACCGGCGTCGAAAATTTGCACAATAAACTTCCTTTCCAAAAGCATATATTTGACTTCGACTTATATTTCTTGGGATTCCTACCTTCCAATATATATATATATATATATATATATATATATATCAGAGGGAAGACGACGGAATTAGGGAGGTAGACTGATAGATAGATATAGGGCAATGGAGGATTGTTGTCGTGCTTCAGCTCAGGGTCGTGAGCCCATGCGCGCTAGTTACTCACTGGCGTCTTTATACGAACCTGGAGGCTGTTTCAAGATAAGAAAACCAAAGGCATGGTAGTTATACTACCGAAATAGTAAACATACTTCCATTTGATGCAACGGTTGTAAAAAGTCCAGAAAATCCTCAACTACATCTTAAGGCCCACCTCCAAGAAAGCAGGACTACATGAAACAGGGACAACGTAATACAACGTTGTTCAAAGACCGTTCAGAAGATTTCAATAATAAACAAAAGTTTAGACAGTCAGATGCGTTGGAGCCAGTCACGTTTTCAGAAAATGCAAAAGAAATCTTCCTGCCACCTCATTAAATCGTGCTGAAAGGAAATAAAGCATCGTAGGCATCTTAGATCCTGGGGCAATCAACGAGCAAAGGTCCACTCAAATCACGAACCAACCGTGCAAAATAGCTTGTACAGGTGGATTTTTTAGCATAACTCAAGCAGAGGACGCATTTGAGGAACGCTGGGAGACCCAGTGAGGAGCCGAGTCTCTTGGAGAGGAAGACAGCCTGTACTCGTACCGTCGATACTGTGAATCATTTAACATTTGAACGCAAATTCTTCTCATAGAGTACTTCAAAGTGAGGATCGCTTCTTCAGTCGACAATTCAAAAGATATATAATCATGGGGAGGCTGTTCCAAGGCAACTGTTAACTTTTTTTAGTCAATACGACTATAGAAGGAGAAAGTAAATCGGCTCTCGCGTGAGGGGAGGAGAAAACACAGGAGAAATGTCTCCCTCTTAAAAGTGCAATCTACCTTGGCAGTGCCAGAAACCGCGACATTTCCAGTAGATGGTTCTGAGGCATCCGCCGACTCCGACCCTTCACGGACGTAGTCCAAGCCCCACATACGTACAACGCCGTCAGATCCTCCAGTTATGATAACGTGATCGGGGTCCCAGTCGCAGAGCTGGGGGGTCAAAAAGAATTCGTTCAAACTCAGTTAGCATCCACATGCAAAAATGGTACTTTGTCGGCACTGGTAGCTACACCACAGACACCATACTACTACTACTACTACTACTACTACTACTACTACTACTACTACTACTACTACTACTACTACTACTACTATTACTACTACAATAATAATAATCAGAACAATGATAGTAACCAGCATTATCATCGTCATTAACAATCCAAGCATCGACCCCAGTCTCGATGCGACTGTAACGCCAGTTCAGCAAGTTAGCACGGCGCCCAACTGTGAAATGCATCAGGTCTCGAAGGCTTATGAAGTCCTGGGACCTAATAGGGAACAATATTAACTGATAACAACTTGAGTCATTACATGAGAATATCAAAGTCGGAAAATAGTGACTCAGAGTCATGTAGTAGTGTCCTGACGAGAACGGAATAAAGGTCATAGCGAGCATACGAGACCTACTGATTCCCCGCAATACTTCTGACTAGAGTAGACTGCTGCAGAGTACACCAGCGGTCAAGCCCCGCCCTCCCCTCCCTCCCCTCACGAAGTTACCGCGTAAGGAAACCTGCGTGGTAGCTACGTGGTTACCTCCTACCCCTAGGGGCCATTTGGACGAGCGGCACTGGTGAGACAGGCCTAAGCCGGGGTCAAGTATGCGTGTGCCTACCCAGTCACCGCGCTTGATCTTCTTCCCGGTCGGTTGGATCTGTTGCTTAGAGCCATCATGGCCATGTCTGGTGGCCCTGTTCAAGGCCACGTTACGTCAAGGTCATTCGCCCTCTCAGTGGGCGGTTCCAGAAACTCTGACCAGAAGACACGCGCGCCCGCAGAGTCGCCGCTGCCCATGTGCCACTTGAACGCACCACTCCCCTCAGCAAATGCAACACACACCGACTGAACACCACTTGCGCTCCGTCCACAAACCTACAAAGCGGCTGCCACCACTGTTTCACTAACTCTCGGGCATTGACTGGACACAGTCAACGCCAGCCCTTGCTTCACCTGCGACCACTGCTGCCTGAGAGGACAGCTCAGGGTTCTGTATACAGCAAACCCCTTATTCTGGCGACTTCTGTCTTTCCGTACAACTCGAGATTTGGTCGGATGGTTTTAGGGCTCTGAGTACAGACTCCCACTGTCTAGGCACCACAGATCTAATTATGCCGGTGGGATGCGGTGCGTGTAAGGAAAGGTGCGATCAGCGCTGCGCCGTATCCCTAATTAAAATCTAATGCCTGTGCAAGGCAGCATACCTCCGGGGGGGGGGGTGGGGCGGGATAGGACTGGTCCTCGTCGTTTTCGATCGGGTGAGGTACCGTCAGTCCAGTTCAGTTTTGTTAAGGGAACGATAGGCGAACGCCTTCGAACTCCCTATTGGTTACAGACTGTCTAATAAAAAGCGCCGATAAGTGTAAAATTGGAAGAGAGACTGTTCACATAATTGCATGCGAAAAGCAGCCAGCTGCCTGCTATTCGAAAAAGGTGAAACATGAACGTCTACTCACATGTCGCAAGTAGTATAGACATGTAATTTACGTGGCCGGCTATGTGACTGAGCGTGTAAGGTAGCATTCCCTCGGGGGATAGGATTGGTCCTCGTCGCTTTCCAATGGGTGAACTACCGTCTGAAATTGGCTGCTAAGCCAAGCTAGCGATCGATTTGCTTGAGAGTTTAGGGACCACACCCATCGACACTCATGAATGGCCTAAAAAACCTGATAGTCAGGGCAACATTGCGCACGCTAGATCACCGGTGTACCTAAACACAGGTAGGGGGCTGTAGAAACCAAAACAGGTCGCACCACTTACAGTGCTCATGGACACGCAGAATATTTGATTGCTCTGGTCGGGAGTGGTATTGAGCGAGGCAATCGGTTCTCCAGAGATGTTCCACAGGTGTAGATAGGAGCCCGCGCAGACCGCGATGTCACCGGAGGCCTCACTGATGCAGATGGCTGCTACTGGCGCCCTGTAGGTGCCCAGCTGGCGCAGAAAGATGAGGTAGCGTAGATCCCACATTATGCAAGTGCAGTCCCGGCTGCCACTGACAATCATGTTGAAGCCCTCGGAGGCCGCCAAACAGGTGACAACATCCGTGTGGCCGTAGAGACTGCCCAGAGGACGCAGGCATGAGGGCGTGGTGGAGAAGACTCCCACAGCAGACTCCGAATTGCGATCGACCGGAGAGAAGGGCTTGCCTTGCTCGCTGGTTGGGCCACGAAGCTAGGGGGTGCCACAGAAGAAAAGATACATTAACGAGTGCTGGTGGGGCATAGGGAGGATCGAAATAATTAACAAAGTGAGAGGAAACATGGAGGAGTGTGGACGAGGGATTCACAGCCGCAGACGACCCAATCGGTGTGTGCAGCAACCCCCGCCAGGGAGAAAGTGCGCAAGGAAGAGGGGAACAAGATACAGGCGAGGCGGATTTTGCGCTGGGAAAGGAGGGAGGGAGGAGGGGAGGAGGGAGGACAAAGACGTGGGGGATGACATGGGAGATGTAGATGGAAAGGGAGGGTGATGGGGAGGGTGAAGAGGAGAAGGATGAAAAAGGGTAGGTCGGAAGGGGGAGGAAAGGCAGGGTGAGGACATGGAGGCGCGGGGGAAGAGGAAGAAGAAAAAGAGGAAGAAGAAGAAGAAGAAGAGGAGGA
>CACRXP010000009.1:691532-709922 GCA_902702965.1 Spirometra erinaceieuropaei | reverse complement strand
AGTAGGAGGAGGAGTAAGGGATAACGACGGCTGGCGGCCAAATGAAAATGGAATAAGAAGGCACATCGGGCAATAAGAGGGCAATATTCAGAGGGAAAAGAGAGGAAGCAGAGCCAAAATACCTGCCAGACTTTGATAGCGGAGTTGAGACCAGCCGTGATTATTGTGGAAGCATTGGGCGCGACAGCGCACAGTACACGGCTGGCACTAACGGTCTCAAACACCTGCAGCACCTTCTCCCTACCGTCCGCCAGACTGCAAATGCGAAAACTGTCATCTGGGAAGCCCCAGGCGAGAGAACGGGTGAATGTGGGTGGCAGTAACACCTTATTCTGTTCAACCACGACAATGGGACCGCCACTGATTAGGCTAGTGGACTCGGGAGAAATGCCGACGTAGTTCGAATTCGAGTTGGCGCCACCGCCGGCGGCGGTAGAAGAGCTGTTGGCGGCGGAGGTGGAGGAACTGAAAATACCACCAGGTAGGATCGAGCCGGCGAGACTGAGTCCCGTATGGCCGGGGTTCTGCTGGCCAGGACCGCCCCCCGAACCCCTCCCGGTGCCCGGATCCAACTGCAGTATCTGTCCGACTGCGTGTCGCAGCTCTGTTGGAGGAATAAAGCGGGCACATTCTGGTTGCTTTAAAAGTTAATGCAAGAGAGACAGTCAACGCCTCGGGAACCAAGACAGATAAAGGAAAAGGCATTGTTGTAATGAGCACATCTGACTACAGAAGAGGAAGATGTGATCACTGGAAAAAGGAGTTTATTGGCCTGACGTTTCGGATTCTCACTCGAATCCATCATCAGAGACAGTCGCAGATAAGGGTCATTGTGGCACAATGAGTGCAGTATTTATAGCACATGGCTGCCGTGGGACCATATGCGTACTGTACTTAATGACTCTCGCAATCACCGCTGAGGTCGTAATTGATGCGGTGGTGGCTTGTCAGTCCGCGTCCGAGTCGTTAATGGCCGTGATTTCGTCATCCATGCCGGATGCTGGTGTGACGATTGCTCGGCAAATTGGCTCACTGTCACTGGGATAATTGCTCGATTTATCTTAACATCCCCCTTCCAATGGCGAATATAATGACCCCACGAGGATTTATCCAAGTGACATATGAGCTCGCCGATTGGTCTTCTGAAGACGGGATGCATTGCTTCAGATCTAGATGGTCGTTGGCCCATCGTAGTCGGTGACTTACCGTTACGGTGGTCTTTATACGTCAACAAACCTGACCGCGGGCAAAAGGGTCTTGAGATTTCTTGACAAATAGAGCTGCCATAAGGCTCATATTGAAAGGAAGCAATTTTGGCGTGACCCTAAGTTCCTTGAAGGGCCGAGTTGCCCGTCATCTAGTAACCTTCAAGGCTACAACGTTTAGCGTGTCGTAGAAGTTTTAGGGTGTGTGTTTGATTATTTATTGTAAAGGCAGACTGGAATGGCTCGTCCATGATTCAGCCATTGGCATGGGCGCAACCACGCAATATGCGACCGCATCCAAAATGCAGAGGATAGGTCATCGTATCTTACGGGACCGGTGTAAGTAGGGGTTATACGGATGGGCTAATGGATGGGGAAGAGGGCGCTGAAAAAAAAGTGGAGTCCTAGAAAAATGTCCTAATTCCGTGAGACGGTTCAAATGGATGCTTGAATGACCTCGAAAACGACCCGGAAAATTGAATACTGGCGAAATTTAACACCAAAAAGCTAAACGAAGCTAAATATAGCGCCTGCACAATAAGACGCCAAGTTCGGAAATCAAGTCAGCAAAATAGCCAATGAAAAAAACTCAAGAACGAATGACGTTGGCGAACCCTATAAGAGTAAAGTGTGGACGATGGCCCAACGACACGTAACGATGCAACAAAGGGAAGCCGCCAAAGTGGCCAGCAAAGGCAAAGTATGCCAAATTAGCACGTATACCAACTAGAAAGTGATACGGAATAATGCCAGTTAAGCACAAACTTATGATACCTTGAACAAAGGCAACCAGTGTTCCCAAATTGAACAACACTACTTTCGCGGCAGTCAGTAGGCAGTAAAAAGTAATATGCAAACGCGGGTCGCATACTGCGTCCTTTCTCGCGTGGGATTCAAATCGTCCTTGGCGCGTGGAACAAAAAGTTGGTCCAACCCCCCCCCCAGGTTGGCCTGGATAACGAAAGTTTATGCTTCAAGTCCCCAAATAACATAGTGACGATCGAGTTCGGGCCACCGTGCAGGCACCGCAAAAAATCGCTCAGTATCGTCTCTAAATTTGGCAAGCTGCTTACCCTTAATAGTGCTCATGCAGGGTTTCAGGGTTCCGAGATTGTGGAAGAAAAGACCCGAGGTCGAATTGCCAGCCAGGTATTTTGGGTCGCTGTAGGCGGCTTGTGAGCTGGGCAGAGCGACCTCTGGAACCTTCTTGGCGGGGTGCGGCTTACGAAAGATCTGTCGCGGAATCTGGCCGAAGTTATTGATGAAGCCTACCACAGCACGCCGCTTGACGGGATCGTCGATGGCGTAGATGTCCACATTGCCCTCATAGAAGAGATGATGGAACACATTGGCAGCCTGTACGGCGGGGGCGCCACGCTGCTTGTAACCAAATATGAGGTCAATCCAGTGGTGCAGGTTGGCTGACACGTATTCACTCTCGAGAGCCTGACAAACAGACAAAGAGGGGGAAGGCGGGGATGGGTAATGGCGTGAGAGACGAACTCACAAACAACAACAACAATATACTCGGGAAACGCGAACGATGCGAATGCGAACGGTGGTGCACAGAGGCCTTGAAATGCCATCCGATACCGTATCGTTTAAGAAAAATCAAGAAGGGGGAACGAAAAGGCGCTTAGTTCGGCATTCATACCCAGAGGGTCCAGTGAGACATCAATTTTTTCACAGCTGCGTCCTGCAGCAGCAAAAACATCGGCAAAACCCGTGTATACGTTTTTAGCCAGTACCTGTACTTTCAGGATGGTAGAAAATATGCCTATATATTGAATGGTTGAGGTAGTGTGCATTCCGAGATAATATGATGAAGATAGAAGGCTCGTCGGAAAAAATCGAGTTGTACTCGTGACTCGAGACAATTGTCTCAGACAACAGAGACAGCCACAAGACGTTAGTTCTAATGAGGGACTCGAACAACGGAAATTCTACTCTCTACCCTACATGCAGGGTATTTCCGAGGCGATCGCCCGACAACTAAACCGGTTTGGTATCTTCATTGCCCACAAGCCAGCGTCCTCCCTGCGCGCAACACTGTTCCGTGTGAAAGATCCTTTACCCAAAGAGCAGCAAACCAATGTCATCTACCGAATTCCGTGTGCTAACTGCTCTTACGACTACGTTGGTCATACAGGCCGACGACTTGGGACACGTATAAACGAACATGAACTAGCCATCGGCCGACGTGACCCTTTGTCCCTCGTGTTCGTGCACGCCCTTGAATGCGACCATCGCTTCAATTGGGAAGGAACTGAAATTGTTGCCATGGCAAACACCAAGCAGGCCCGAGAATTCCTCGAAGCCTGGCACCCTAACACAAGTAGCATCAATCGCCATGTCGAGCTGGACGCTTCTTACGGAGGTCTGCGTACTCGGCTCACTGTATAATCGGACTATTTAGCCATCCCCCCCCCCCTACCCCAGACACAGCGAACCGCAACCGTAATCCCTAACACCTCTACGTTGGATCACTGACTTCTACCCGCATGCCGGATCGACGATAATTAAGTTCACCGTCCGAAGTCACATTGAATCGTCTTCGCTCCTCCCCTACCTTCTAACACAGGGAGCCGCAACAGTTCAATCTTCCCTCCCCCACCACAGACCCTAGCCTAATTATGTCTCCATCCCCCTTTCATACATTAGTTGCTTACCTATTAGTGGCTGCCCTGTCACGCCAACCAATTTGGTCTGACCATTTCACTTTCTCCTCTGTTTATTTCGTCTGAAGACGGGTTGGTGTCAACAGCTCGAAAATTCACGAGCACAACTCGATTTTTTTCCGACGAGCCTTCTATCTTCATGCCTATATATACATATATATTCAAGTGAATAATTTCAGAAATTACTCACTGCAGGATCTGAAGTTAAATCTCCGGGACAGGACTTTTTAGGGTCAGAACCGAAATTTCAATGAACAACTGAGTCGAAAACAATCAACTACTATATAATAACCACTTAATACTCATTCTACAAACAAGTAGTACTACGAGTAGTATGAAATCCATGTGGTAAAGATATTATACCGTACTCTCGACATAGATACTTGCTAAAAGCCCAGACACAGAAGAGTCAGTCCTACTACGATTGAACTCTCGCAGGTCATTGTTCGCCCATGGTTTCAAAAAAAATAGACAAGTTCCATGTGTGAACCGTCCGTTTAGTCACCACCAGACAGCTACCTGTCCAGCTTTAGCAGGGAAGGTTGGATGACAACGGGCACGATTCGCGCGCGGTCACACTCCGTGGACAGACACAAAGCAAAGAATCACACCTTCCACAGAAAATACAACTGCACCAAAGATGCCGTCTCTATTTTTCTTCCCAACAAAAGCGTCCTACCTCACGATGGGCACGAATGAACTCGCGGGGGTCATTCTTTGCCCATGGCGGCAGAACGACGTCATCGACCAGGGTCCCATTCTGCTTGCAGCCGAGGTCGAACTTGTTGGAATTCACCAGAAAGTCCGGCAGGTAGAAGAACTCGGGCACAAGTTCACGCACGTCAGCCATGTTGTGCTGACTGGCACTGAGCCAGGCCTCCTCAACGCTGTGGAACATCCGGTCGGCTAGATCGAAGTGGCCACCCTAGAAGGCAACAGCGAACAGGGTAGTGAGTTGTAGAGAGACAACTGGTAGTGAAAATGCGATTCCCGGGTGGTAAGTCAAACAATCGGGAGATGGCACCCAAAAAAATCCAGCCTAACCAAAGCAGTCTGTCTTACGGGACAGGTGGTAATATGGGTCTTATAGGTGGTGGCTGGTCGGGATGTACGATACCAGCCGATGGAAAGCCTTATTTGAACAGACGAATGATCGAAGTTGGCCCGCTGCCCGTTCCGTTATTACAAAATAGGTCGCCAAAGACAGCCCAGTGGTAACGGACGAGTGGAAGGCGTATAATCGTCTTCTCTCAGAAGGTTATCTACATTTCTCTGTAAACCACTCAAAGAAGTTCAAACACCCTACCACCGGAGGGCACACCAATGCCATTGAGGCATACTGGAGTAGACTGAAAAGGAAACTCCACGAGAGAGGCCCTGTATGTGGTCGAGTTGTGTGGGCTCACATAGACGAAGTACAGTATCGTATTGGGTTTGGCCTCAATGTCATGTCTTTGACAGATGCCTTGGAACTGTTCCTGCCCCATGTTGTGCAGACTCATCCTATTTAAAAGTGATTTTGTTTTGTAATAAACTGCCATAATGCGAATGTATGTCGTATATTCAGGTGTACGTGTGTAACGATGCGGAAGGTTGGGTAACAGCGACCATCGTCCATGTGACCGCCTGCGATGTTCGTTCGGCCAGCCCATGTTAGACCGTCGGGGAAAGTCCAAGTAGTGCGTGAAAGTAGGCCTGCAACCGCTGATATAGCCTGAAGGCGTTTGAGTTCACTGGTAAAGGTATTATTTCTAGGTAACGGATTTTTTGGGTGCCATCTCCCGATTGTTACCGTCAAAAGGAGCGAGATGAAGGACATAGTCAACCAAAACCGTGGCGGAGCATTCCGTACATGAAAGGGGTCTCCGAAGCCGTGGCTAGATCCCTCGCACCGCTCGGAATAGGCGTTGCCCACAAGCCCGACTCAACAATCCGCCGGCAAGTGATGCGGCCTAAAGACCCGATCCCTAAATAGGAGATGTCGGCTGTTGTCTATGGACTTCAATGCAACTGCGGGAAGTGCAACTACGTTGGGGCTACAAACGCGAATACACGAGCATAAGCTGGCCGTGCGAAGATTGAGAGAGAGAGAGGGAGAGAGAGGAGAAGAAGAAGAAGTCGCTTTATTTTGAAATCATAAGTTCAAAATTTTCAGCAAAAAATTGGCCCCATTCACTATGGGCAGTAAATAAGTTAATAGATTATTCAAGAGTCATAGTTTAACACAAAGAAACGATTACTATGAGGATAGTTCAAGCCTTAGCTTTTGTATTTCTATCTCTTCGCGCGTAAGACAGCGCGCTAGGAATGACAATACAGAAGCTCGATAAGCTGATGTGCGACATAAACATAAGTCGGAAGCTGCGGCGCATCGGACGGGAAGACCTCGCAGAAATAAGATCAGAATGCAAGGGATGGACCTAAAGTTGGAGGTAGCAACCCATGCCCCGCAAATGGGACAAACCTTCAACTTTGAGGACGTTGAGATTGTGGGCAGGGGCGATGATCATACGTCAAGGCAGGTGCAAGAAGCTTGGATGTCCACCGACTGCTCTGTCAACCGCCACATCAATTTGCCTCCCCCTCCTACCTGACTTTACGAACCTTGGCAGCATGTTATTACCGACAGAGACAAGGGTGACTAGAACAGCCATTTCTGGCTTATTGGCCGTCGTCAGTCAGCCATACCCAACCCCAAAGTGTGGAACACCCGAGGCTCGAACTCCCTCGAACCCGTTCCGTATGAACGATCGGTGAGCGCCCCCTAACATTTTACGAACCTTCTTAACGGGGGACAGTCATTGCGCGGGACAATCAGGGCCGTCAACTATCTCCGCGGCTGACGAGGGCGGGGGCAATTCGGGTCAAGGTGACATGTGGGTCGGATGCAACCGCCACACAGGCGCCATTGGCGGGCCACGCACCAAACAAAGTGCGCCATACAAGGAGAGCTGTGCGCATGACTTCCCAGTCTCTGAAGATGGATAGACGAAACAACTACTCGAAACGTCAGACCCCAAATACACCTCTCCCGGTGAACGCCTCATTTCCTTTATAGACAACTAGATTGACTAGCATTACTGTCAAAGATAAGAGAGGTTAGGATGGCCATTTCTGGCTTATTGGCCATACCCAGCCCTGAGGTGTGCGAAACCTGGGGCCCGATCCCGCAACCTGTTGATTAGAAGTCTAACGCCTCTAACTACTGAGCCACGGGCTGGTTATCCTGTCCGTTGCGATCGGGTATATAAAATGATAGAGGGACGCTCAACGATCGCGTAGCTGAACCCACTCGTCCCGTTGTGTCTTGATGGCGCTCTCTCAAGCCTGCCAATACCCGCATACCGGTGCGTAAAATGAACGGGGGGTAAACGAGGCGCATAGTCATTGTAAGATAAAGGACGACCCGCAGCGCTGGAGCAGGATCCTTAGAGAATAAAGGGACTGTGTTCAGGGAGGATATACGACACATCGACCGTCGAGAGCGGCAACATCCACCGCTTGCCTCACACGGTGGATGCAGCACCAGTGATCTACACTGCACCAATCACGCTCTCTCTTTCCTCACCCAATCCCCTCCGATGGCAAGACAGAGTCGTGCTCGGACGCAGTAGCTGACAAAGTTAAACGACCCGTCTGGGCGTGCCACACACACACGACCCACAAAATATACCCGGCTTCTGTAAGGGTTGCTGAAACCGCACATGCGTGACAGCGCCATGGAGGTCACAATGAAGAGGAGACACTACAGCCTGACTCTCAGATTTCAGAAGTATCGAGCTATTTCATTAGTTGGCAACCTTCCAGGCGCCTCGTGATTGTTATGAGCACGTCTGATTCATTATAGCGAGGAATGCGTCGATTTGTCGTCAGGGGTAGATGAGAAAGAGGGAAGGAGGGAGGGAGGAGGAGGAGGAGGAGGAGGAGGAGAGAGATAATTACTCTACTTCAAACCATCCGAGGTACAAGCTTCAACACCAAGACAGTGGCGGAATCACTTTGGTTGCTATACAGTCACAAGGATATTTGAGACTAATGTTAGAGGGGCGCTCACCGATCCTTCTTACGGAACTCACTCGTTCCGTTGTGCTTTACGGGCTCTCTCTCGGGCCAAACAAGCAGCCGCACAGCGGCGCATGATATAGGCGGCATCTTATTACCAACAAAGACAAGGGAGACTGGAATTGCCATTTCTGGCTTATTAGCCGTCGTCAGCCAGTCATACCCAACCCCAAAGTGTGGAACACTCGAGGCTCGAACTCACGACCTGTTAGTTAGAAGTCCACGCCTCTAACCACAGGGCCACGAACCCACGGAACGAGTGAGTTCCGTAAGGACGATCGGTGAGCGCCCCGGTACAATTGTATAATCCCGATCAAAACCTACAGGCCAACGGGCTCGTGGCCCAGCGGTTAGAGGCGTGGACTTCTAACTAACAGGTCGCGAGTTCGAGCCACGGGTGTTCCACACTTCGGGGTTGGGTAAGACTGGCTCACGACGGCTAATAAGCCAGAAATGGCCATTTCAGTCTCCCTCGTCTTTGTCGGTAATAAGATACTGCATATTTTAGATTGGGCCGATGACAGGTAGCCCCGATGGCTTCTAACAAGCCAAGCCTTTCTCCGGCTTAACCCCACCCTCCTGGCGGCACTCAAGACACTAGGACCGCCAAGGTCTCCTCTATAAAATATGCCGAAGATGATTCAGGGCGTACAAGCAACCGAGCAGTCGTTTAAGTTTCAGTTTATTAAGGGAAATGTAGACGAGCGCCTTTGAACTCCCTATTGGTTACAAGTCGTCAAAGAAGAACATTGATAAGTGGGAAGGTGAAAAAGGGACTTTGTACATAATCGCGGACAGCTGAGAGCTAGTTGAAAAAGAGTAATCATTAACGGTTACTTACTAATTACAAGTAGTATAAACGCGTATAAGTTAATGCCGGATATGTGAGTGGATGTGGGATGTGTGCAGGATACCGCAATGATAACTGCTCCCGAGCCCTACCTGTAGTTTAATGAAGTGCTGAGCAAAGGGCTCCATTCGCACAAGGTAGGAGGCAACGATCATGGCGGAGGAGTAGTGTGTCCCATAGTGGTAGGGCGGCGTCTCCCCCGAGGGATCATCCCACTCCCGGAATCGACGCTGAAATTGGGCCAGCCTGGCCGGCGTCTGGGCGCCCATGGGCTTGGAGAGGTCACGGAAGGTGGAGGGTCGTGTGAGGTCGAGCACTTCGGAGGTGTAGTCGGCGAGGACCCAGGGGAAGACGGGGTACTGCATGAGGTCGTTGTAGGAACGTCCAGCCTGCGTGTTGACGTACATCAGGTACTGGAAGTTGCTGATTTCACCGCGCTGTCGGGAGACGGGGGGAGGGGGTGAGCGAGGAATGACAAACATATATGGACAAACAATGTTAGAGCCTTCGCGTCGGTATAACCACGGGGTGAATATTCCGTGTGGACTTGCAAATAAAGGCGGAAATTGATTCTAAAAGTGAGCTCCTAGAAAAATCGGGCTCCGTTCAAGTCTTGTCTCGTTTTACGCATCAAAACAGCTACCACAGGACTCAAGCAGTACGTTTGACGCAGATATTGTATAGAATGATAAGGACAAACTTCACCTACCTCCCAACGTTTCATGACTGTCTTTTCGCCGAGCAGACTGCTTAGAAGACCGGAGCTCCTAAAAAGTAAACAGTGAATTATCGACAGGGCAAAAAATCAGCTGAATCGGTAGTTTGAACGTCCGTAAGAACTGTTAATGAGAACTTCGTCGCCTCCACCTCCCCCCCCCCCACCCCCGAAGTCCCCAGCGGCTTAGAGCTGAGGTTATGCTGGCAGATAAACAGCAGCCAAGCCAGAACTGGCCATTCTCGTCACCCCGATCTGTGACAGAGAAAGTGGCGGAGGATGGAGGGGGGGCGAAATGCCGTTTAATTCCATACGGTAGCCTAGAGGCAGTGCTAACCTGAAATCCCACCAGTGTTGCAGGCAGTATTTGGTTGGTGCAGAGTCACACTTACGTGCGGGTCGAGTTGAGAGAACCGAATCGGGTGGAGTTCATGGAAGAGCAGACAGAATTGAAGCTGGAAAGGAAAAACAGAAGACCCATGACAACCGCTGCGTTTGGAGGCAATGAAACGAGGAAAAAACAAATCCTTAACCGGAAACAGGTGTGATTTTGCGTCTGACGCTACTACAATGGATGGCAGCTGAGAAACAAGGAAGTTTGGCCGCTGACAACCAATGACGGGATATTGTGGAGATTAAAACTCCATCCTCTCTGCCTAGCCCGATCCTGAGGTTGCGTGAAAGATCTTCGGACGACAAAACGAATGCGCACATTGGCCTCAGATTGGCTTTCTCTTTTAATGGTGCAGAAACCAAAGACGAAAAAGTACAACTTACGAATACATCCACACGCAGGCGTTTCGTGACATAGAAGTAAATAGTACTCATTGCGCTTATCGACAGGCCGTTGTGGCTACTATTCCATTTGCCAGGAGCACGCTCCGTGGCAAGGCTTCTTTCTCAGCAAAGTTCTCACTCACGCAACCCCAGAAGGTTTGTCATGCGACACAATTATTGCTACTACAATCTAATCAGTAGCTCGATTTTAATATGTACAGGAATCAGCCGAGAGGTCGCGAAGGCCACGGCAAGCACCAGACGCTGATCCCATAAGTGGAGGAAGCGATCATAGGGGTGCTAAGCTTGGAGGAGAGGCTAAGAGGGGATATGACGGGGACACTGGAATACGAGCCAATCATCAGCATCGGCAGTGTTTCAGCTCCAGACATGTATGACTGTCGGTACAGCGTTTTCACCAGTATGACATTACGGACAAATACAACGGAGACTGGAATGGCTATTTCCGGCTTAATAGCCCTTGCTAATGTCGTTCCACCTATCTTACGCGTCGCTTTGTGACTGCTGGTAAGGCTCGAAAGGAAGCCCCAAGGCACAAAGGGACGAGTGACTTGCGTAATGCGATCGGTGAACGCCCCTCTACCATTGTTTGCTCCAGTTCTGGTTTAACCATATCTGGGCAATTTTAAGATGGCCACCTCGGCAATGAGGATGGCCTGGCGAAATGTATCCCCTTCGGATGGACGGAGTGTACGACCGGCCCATAAAAATGGCAAACATTTACTGAGTTATCAGCAGGAAGTACTCCTAATCGACGTTAAAGTTCCCTGCTGGAGGCCTGGCCAATGAACAAAGCCATAGTTGAATCATGAGTTGTCGAAATCAATCTCGCCCTTAGTAAGTGGCACGTAGAAGATAATGGTACTGACCGTAGTCTTGAAGGCTTGGATGCATCGTGAAAGGACATAAGGCGCTTCTAGGACCAACCGAACATGCTGTGTGACGGCTTTTCATCGCGTCACATAGAGGTCAACAAAACAACTGACCACCGTATACTTTGCACTGTGTGGCCGTAGAACAGTATTCTAATGTGTGAGAGATTATAAATATGCCACCATGGGCAGGTTGCTATTACTAGAAACAGTTTCCAGGTAGGGTGATGTCATCGGCTTTAGCGGAATCCACGGCAAAGTCCTGTCCTACATAAACGACCTCGTAATTGTGGAGCGTTACAAAATGAATTGATTAAGTAACAGTCAATAAGGGTCATCGCCTAATTGTCCGATCTTTGTTTAAAATCAAAGTGAAACAGACATCCGCACGTCCGACGGTTAAAGCACGTGCAAGGTGTGTATTTGTTCTGACCAATTAAAATAGAAAAGAAAGCCAGTGTTATCACCGCACTGAGTGGTGAACTCACCAATCGAAAACCTTGTTTCGCAGATCCTTCGCAAAGACCAGGAGGAAATTGCAGCCATCGCAATTGAAGACCTCCAGGGCGGTCTGTTGGAGGAGATAGCGTCTGCGGTGGACTTCGCGGATCTTATCGTAGGGCAGACGGAAGTACCTACAGAAAGAATGAAAAAAACTTTTCAGGTGCATTCACCTCGACTATTGTCCACATATCGATCTTAGTGCAAAAGACGTATCTCAAAAAGGTGTTATTGATGCGAGACATGGAATTCTGGGAGGAAATGTGGCTAAGGAAATGAATTTATGAAGTTTCGGAAGCAAACTCCAAGTTAAGAGTAATAGTGAGCAACAAACGGCCTACTTAAACAAGTACAGTAGGCAGTTTTTACATTTCTCAGATACTTGGGGGCCGTCAGCTTACCGTTCCCGTTTCGCGTCCGACAACGACGGTGTGCATGCAAAGGGACAGAAGAAGCGGCTGGAAGCTTCTGAATTGAAAGTCCTGACCATAACTGCGACATTAGTGAGCGGCTTCTCACAGACACACAGTACCAATGACAATACGTGCGTAGGTCAACAATCTCGAACAGTCGGCTGTGAAGAGAGATGGAATTCATGTCCACGGCACATCAGTGAATTCCGTAAAATAGTAAATCTGACGTGCTGGAAACCGTAACGACGCACTAGGAGTCATGTTTTGGAAGGCTGCCTACTCACGATATAACTCGACCCTAATGAGAGTATTTTGGAGTTACCGGAGGACTCATCCGTCTTTACAGAGGTCTGGTACATGTGATAGACCAGACCGTGTGTGGTACGCGTAGACGGGCTGTTCGGCTTTGTCAGTCACTGCGTCCGCGCCCACCACTGGTAGTCCGGATATTGCTGATAGAAGCGAACAGGCGAGTTCCAGGTAGCAGTTCAGAAGATGAAGATGCGATCACCGGAACAAGAACTTTATTTGCGTTTCATACAAACCTCCGGTCAACACACAGCTGGCGAGACGCGCAGTACTTCAGCACGGCCGACGAATGATCCGAGTGCTCCTTCAAGACTGTCACTAACGGATTCGCAAATACCGTCAGAGGATTGACCAAGAGAAAGCAAGGTGCTGCGAGTTCATGGGCGAGGACGGCATAAAACTGTTTCAGCAGAGGCTGGCCGAACGAACCCGCGAGCATAAAGCAACTCGCGAAGCAGCCCTAGAGAACAAATTTCGTAAGCTGCCTGCTCCAATGTCATCCAAGAACGACAAACTGGTGCACAACCTGTCGTCAAAGGAGCTGACGGAGGAACAAATGCAGGTTTTACGGCATGAGGCCTCATTCAACACAGCCGATGCCAAACCTGCCAACATGATCGCAGCAGTGGAATCAATCCTCAGCCAGACGGGAGCGACAGACGAAACGAAGAAGCTCGTTCGACATCAAGTGTCCTCCCTCCTCATGGCTCATAGGCCGCGTGACGTGCTTTCCAAGGTCGAGCGTGATGCACTTAAGGAACTCAGGGCCGACAACGACCTCGTTATCGTGCCTGCGGACAAGGGGCGTTCAACGGTCATATTGGACAGGACAGACTACAATCAAAAAGCCAAAAGCTTGTTGGAGGATCGTCAGTCCTATGTCCCATGCGAATCCAACCCCATGAAAACGCTGACACGCGAGATTAACGCGACGCTGTTGGCAATGGAGAACTCAGGTGCAATATCGCCAATCGACCGACGCATGGCGAGAGCACAAGAAACGGCCCTAGACCGATTCTACGGTCTCCCAAAAGTGCACAAAGAGGGCGTTCCTCTCCGGCCTATCGTATCACTGAAGGGCACTCCAACCTACGGACTGGCAAAGTGGCTGTTCTAACGTCTCAAGTTTCTGACCTCCGATTCGAACACCACAGTCAGCTCGTTAACGCAATTCTTGGAGAAACTTAAAGGAGTAAGTCTCCTGCCAAGCGATATCATGGTTTCCTTTGATGTCACGTCCCTTTTTACTTCTATCCCGCAGGACCTGGCAGTCGAGACCATCGAACTACTCCTACGAGAGAAATACGACGAAACGGAGAATCGCCTAGGACACGCCCAAATCATCCAGCTCCTGAAGTTCTGTCTCAAGACGTACTTTACGTTCGACGGAACAATCTACGAGCAGGTGAGGGGAACGCCAATGGGTTCGCCGATTTCGGGACTCATAGCCGAGGCGGTCCTTCAACGGCTGGAGTCGCTGGTTTTCCGACACCACAGACCGAAATTTTGTGCTCGGTATGTGGATGACACCTTCGTCGTCATCGAACGGGATCAGGTGCTGACGTTCAAAGAACAACTCAACGCCGTCTTCCCGGACATCCAATTTACGATGGAGGAGGAGGAGGAAAACAATCAGCTGGCCTTCCTGGATGTCCTCGTCTGCCGCAAAGATTGTGGTGGCCTAAAAAACAAAGTGTTCAGGAAAGCGACAAATACGACGCAAATACTGAACTTCAATAGCAACCACCCGATCAGTCACAAACGCAGTTGCGTAAGGGCGCTATACCGGCGCGTTGAGACGCACTGCAGTGAAATGGAAGACAAGGTTGCTGAACTACAATATCTTCGACGGGTAATGAGAGCCAATGGTTATCCGCGCAGCTTTGTCAACCAGTGCATACGAAAAGGACACCAGAGACCAAATCCAACCGGACCCAAATTTTGGCGGGCTCTTCCGTACGTGAAGAACGTCTCGGAAGCCGTCAGTCGTCTTCTCACTCCACTTGGAGTTGGGGTTGCACACAGGCCGGAAGCAACCATTAGGCACCAAGTCATGAGGCCAAAGGACCCGCTGCCACGGCAGGACACGTCTGGAGTCATTTACCGGATCTGGTGTAGTTGCGGACAAAGCAATTATGTCGGAGAAACTGGGAGATTACTCCGTACGCGAATTGCCGAGCACGCAGCAGCAGTGAAGCGGGGAGACGCTAACTCTCAAGTGGCGGCACACTCGACGGGACCCGGCCATATTTTCAAATTTCAAGAGGCCGAAATCCTCGCAAGGGGTGACAACCGCGTGAGCCGCGAGCTGCTCGAGTCATGGTTCTCAGGCCCGCAATCCATCAACAAGCACAATGACCTCCCGGTACCCTATAGCGTACTGCGATTTTCCCTGGGCAGGAGAATCAGTCACGTGGGGAGGGCGCGGGCGAGCAATCATCACGGTGACAGTGAGCCAGTTTGCCGAGCAATCGTCACACCAGCATCCAGCACGGATGACGAAATCGCGGCAATTAACGACTCGGACTCGGACCGACAAGCCACCACCGCATCAATTACGGCCCCAGCGGTGATTACGAGAACTGTTAATTGCAGTGCGCATGCGGTCCCACGGCAGCCACGTGCTATAAATACTGCACTCCTGGTGCCACAATCACCTTTATCTGCTAATGTCTCTGATGATGGATTCGAGTAAGGATCCGAAACGTCAGGCAAATAAAGTTCTTGTTCCGGTGATCGCATCTTCATCTTCCAGTCCGGATATTGTCTTGCCACCGGAGCAAGGTGAATAGGGGAAGAGAGAGTGGGTTAGACGCCGGGTAAGTCAGCCTCAGCATAAACTAATTCGCTGTGCCGACAGTCTTGCATGTCCGGAGCTGAAACACTGCTGATGCTGATGACTGGCCCGTATTCCAAAGTCGCCGTCATCTCCCTTTTTAGCCTCTTCTTCGAGTTTAGCAAGCCTACCAGCATATTCTCCACTTCTGTGATTAGGCTCTGGCCTTAGCCTTCACAGATTCCAGTATCTATTAAAATCGAGCTACTGATTAGTTGCTAGTACCAATAACAGTTTCCTTAACGATTATACTCCCTGCGTCCACTCCATTGGACACGCGATGGACGACTCCGCCTGCGACGGCCAAATTGTCATCTCAACGAAACGACGCGAGGTGGGGACAAGTTACTTCGGAAGTTGGCAAGAGAAGACCAACTCTGGAACCATCGATTCCTTGACTGGCGTTTTGAGTGCAAACAATGGTTTAAAATCCGAGGAATTGCGGTCTGACATAACGCAGAGTTCAAAACTTCCTGCCGTACTAGTCACACCTTATAAATTCACGGATTATTTCATGGGAACCGCACACAGAAACATCACCCCTTGCATTCATTTTGCAGCAACTTATGTCTCTTGCTAATTTTCTACTCGAAAAAGCGAAGTCTTGCGGTTTGAAAAAGTTCGCAACTTTGGTCTGGTAAAGAGAGTGCGCGAATGCACACCTATCTGGCTGGGTAGACATGAAAATAGGTCGATTTTGAGGTTCTTCTCGCACACCTAATCGATAAGAATTACTAAGTCGGCGCAAAAGAAGCCCTTTGGGTTGTCTACTTGGTATCAGCAAACTACCCAAAAGGCCTACTTTAAAGGATGCTAGCAACGGCCGAGGAGGTGGCTATTCGGCTACCGAACCCAGCGCCTAATTGTCAGAAGACGCTGGTGCGAGCGCTCTATTATCCGTGGACAACGCCGACTCCAGGTGGTGATCGCACGCCGCTCCGAGCCCCCTAATGACAAGCATACGCACTCCACGTGTTTAACCCACAGACATCGCTCACACCCCACCTTTAACCTCCTCCCTCCCCCGTCCCGACGAACACAACACGCCGACGTCATCATGTGGGTGGAGGCCAGATATTGTTAGAGGAGATCATCAGGAGGAGCCTGGCTGTGATCATGAGAGCTCGAGAGGCCTTAGATATTTTCTAAAAGACAAAACAGTCAAAATGTAGAGTCCCACCCTTCAATCTACGCCGAGAACGCCACATCTCCAAGTTATGCTGTCGCCGCACCTGCTCAGAGATGACGACCCCGGCGGTCTGTTCCCGGTGCGGAAGCAGTGAACATGTACTCGCAGAGGCTCACTGACGAAAAATGCACTGCCTGTGCAGATGAAACCGTCAATAAAATCCCCCCCCCCAACCCCGGTGGGGTGGCGGAAAAACACCGGACTTCTTTGTTGTCCTGTTGGTACTTACTGATAGCCAGACAACTGATCTACAGCACCCGCAATGGCCAGGTCGGGGGCGTACTTTGAAGAGGAGGTGTGACCAGTTCGCACGGCAGATGTCCGTCGTGAAGTGGTCGTAGGCACCACCGGTTCATGCACCATGCCGGCCGGCAGCGCACCAATGTCTGCCACTCTGCCGGTGGTCAGAAGGGTGTAACCGTCAATGAGGTAGAAGTTATCCCTACCAAACAGCAGCAGACCCTCATGAACATCGAGACCGCAGATGCGAGCGCATCGGTAGATGGCCTGTATCTTCTCGCCGGGCGCCAGTAGACGTGTGAAAACCATTTCTACAGTCAGCTGATCGGATCCCACACTCTTGGCTGTTTTGCTGCTGGTGGTGGTGGCGGCGGCGGTTGGAGGGGATGGCGGCTGAGGGGTCACTCCTGCCTCCGTCTCTGCGAGGTCAGAGCCGCTGGGATGTGGGGTCACTTCAGGGGATGCGCTTCGCACTCCCCCCTCTTCCTCTGCCGAGGCGTCCACACTGTCATTCGGCTTATACTCTTCATCCTCATCCTCACCCTCCTCGTCCATGCCTTCTTCGGCCTCGTCAACCGCGAGGTCGTTGCTCTCTTCCTCCTCCCCCTCGCGACGTGATCGGCGCCGCCCACCTTCATCTCCTTCATCAAAGCCGTCTTCGTTCAGATCCGGCAGGGTTGCCGTGGGGACCTCCGTACTGCTCCGAGACCTTGTTCCACGCAGGAGTCGACTTGTGTGTAACAAGGTGGCTAACGAGGCATAAGGTAAAAAGGGAACAATAGGCCCGTGATGGGAAAAAAGACGAATAGACAGTCTGAGGGAAAAAAGATGCGCTACGCATGAAGTTCAAGTAGGAGATAGGGTGTTTTATTCAGTTACCTAAATACTTTGACACCATCACCAATAAAAAACTGGAACGGGTCACAAACAAACTACACAGTCTATTTTTGCGTTATCCAAATATCCTTTAGTGTTACCAAACAGGCTGGCAATTACGACAAACACAATGCCTGTCGGTCCAGATGCATTTGTTTTAACGAATAAAAATGGAACTAGACCAGGCTAGGATCAGCACCCTTAGTTTCGTACCAATGTTTGCACTGGCTACACTCCGCAAGAGGAGCTGCAGTTCATCTAAACGACCAAAAGACATAGTAAAGTCGGTAATATGTAGTTATGTAGCCGCACCTGATGGACACAATACTGTTGACCTACTTAGTTATTTTGAGTTGGCATGATTACGTTGGCATGGTGTTACTGTGCGTTGCGGTGTGTATTCTGTTGGCGGCCTTGTTTCTTTGTTGCCGTGAGTACCTTATTTTGGCCCAATGCCGATGGTTCTTCTTGACTTTCGACCTGTCGTCTCCTAACTTTCGTGTTAGATGTCTCAGGATTAGGGTTAAGGACTGCGGTTAAGGGTTAGGGTTACGGGATAGGGTTAGGAGTTAGAGTTAGGGTTAGAAGTCAGGGCAAATATTTCTCAACTGCGCAAAGTACAACCGTGAATTCCCAATAGCTTCTCTTTGGCATACAACTACTTGATGTCGTTGCCTGTACATTCCCCGGCCCCACCTGTAAAAACCGCTATTACCACTGGTCCCATATTACAGGTATCTGGGGTTTGTTTACTTCAGGTGGGGCTACATAACCACATGTGACCGTAAAATCTTCTAGGGAATACATAGACTTTCATACAGATGTTTGTGGACTTTGACAGTATGT
>CACRXP010000009.1:664416-678121 GCA_902702965.1 Spirometra erinaceieuropaei | reverse complement strand
GGGGGGGGGGTGAAAAGATAAAGGTGATAGCAACGAAATCGCTAGTCCAGGGAGAAAAAACTTCAGGCGGTCACACTGGCTGACCCATGCGCTAACAAACAATACCACGGATTGACTCCAGTTGTAGACAACTGAGCAGCATTGCTTTGAAGCATCTTCATGAACTGTTCGAGAAACATACATCGATTTAACAGTCAGGATTTCCTAAGCAAGCGAGAATTCAGTGAAGGGAAGTATGAAAGGTAGATAGATGTATGAAGTGGAGCAAACTGCTTCTCCTGGGCACTCTATTAGCATTTTACGGGTGTACTGACGCCAGTGTGGTATGAGCGCTCCCATGTGATAAACTTTCTCTGACCAGTCAGGAGCGTCCATCAGCGACAGCTAAAGCAACCGGGTGGTGAAGTCACAATCGCAAACACTTGAGGGGGAACGAGATTCGATTGGAATTGGAATGCCGGTGAAGCCCAAATAAGCGTTTATAACGCAGGAAAAAGTTGGAAATTTACCGCGTCTGATATGTTTGAGAAAACTTAATGAATTCCGGGCAGATAGGGAAAAAATCGATCAGGAGTTCGAATAGACAGCCGAATTAGCTGGCCTTGGGCTGATCGACTTTCTCCTTCTTTCGCTGCCTCGGCCTATTGGATGTCGTTTGTGAGTGTTGGTGGCCTCCTGTAAAATTGCAGGCCCGGCTAAATGAACAAAAACTGGCAACTTGGAGACCAGACACAAACTCACAGCTTGCGACTAACATCGGAGAAACTGGCCAGTTTTGACTTTCAAGGAGCAGCCGTCTTAGGCCGGGGCACCTCAAGGACAGAGCGTACTACACTTGACGCTTGATACTCAGATTCCAACTCCATCAACAGACATCTAGACCTTCCTGCAGCCTATAAAGTCCTACGTCACTATATACGCCGTGATAAAGACAAGACAGACACACGAAGCTAAAAACACGGGGCAAACACGACCCGTCGACTAATTCACCCAAAAGGGGGGCATAAACGCAACTAACCCAAATTGACGACACACAACACAGTAGACCACCAACACTCACAAACGACGACCAAAAGGCCAAGGCAGCTAAAAAAAGGAAAAAATCGATCAGCCCAAGGCCAACTAATTCGGCTGTCTATTCAAAATTATGATCGATTTTTTCACTAAACGCTTTGATAACAAATAGCCGGTTAAGCTCTCAAAAACGCCAGCAAAACAATTTCCTCGATCCGGTGAGCACTTATTTTGCCTCAGATGGGTCAATTCACCATTGAGGGGAGGGGGTTCGAAGACAGTCCTCTAACAATTCGGGTATAATTCGTACTAGTAATGATAGGGTTAAATGATCTCTAATCCCTATTATCAACCCCTTTTTCGTAAATGGCAAGTCTTTTCAGTATTAGAAAGGGAAAAGCAGAGTCCAGGGAAGTTATGAACGGGAGGAAGCGACGAAGGACTTCTGGTCATTGGCCGAATCTCCACACTCACAGAGGCAACTTCCATCAGACGACAATTCCATCGTCGCTAACGATGAGGTCCACCGGTAGCGTCGGATGGTGACTTAGCTTACAGTAATTGCAGACTTGCGCTGCATCTGCCGCAAGACAGTTTCAGGACGACGGGAGCAATGAGTGACATGCTATAAAGCCCATCTACGCGTGCCACACACACGCCCGGTTGGCAAAAATGGGCAAGTTGTTCACAGAAGCATGGGAGCTGATTGAGTCCCACATGAGTGGGAGTGCCAAACGGGTCACAGTAGGAAGGAGCCATTCAATTCAGAAGACGAATAAGCAATCACTGGAACAAGAAATTTGTTGGCCTGACGTTTCGCACTCTTACTCGAACCCATCACCAGAGATAGTCGAAGATAAGGGTAGCCATTGCAGCCCGACTACCTGTCCTGAGAGGAGAACCGAACTGTTCCGTCTATCGGCAGCCCTCCAAGCCCGGGTGGACCTGAGAGCTGAACCAGGACCAGCTGGTCATCGATCAGTATGAGTCAGACGCCTTACTACTTGAGCCAGGGCCCAGCTCTTGTTGACTGTGAGCACCAATATTTCAGCTGCGGCCTTCTGTGCATCCGGTTGCACGAGTTGAGATCACATGACGGATCTCCAGAGGATAGACGCCCCAGTCAATGATAATGAACAGGTCAATTCCATTCACGTGCAAATTCGACCGTCGTGAATCACGACGGTAACCGTGTGCACCACGGAGTGGGCGTAGGACGGTGACTAGTGCGTGAATCAGTGCATAGTGACGGCACATTTGCGTCGCATCTACCTCACTCTCTCCTTCCTTATCCGCTTTGATTCAATGGCAGAGAGGAGCGGAGGTCGTTTAGCATGCGTCTACATTTGTTAAACAGACTTACTGAAGGTGGGGTATCACAGGGCGTCCGAACTCCAAGCAGGAGGTGGATCAGAATCATGTAGACGTCAGGAATGTGGGCATTGTTGACAAGCAGGGCCGACAGGGCGAGGAATCCGTTAAGTTTGCTTCTTGATTCGCCGCTGCCATCGGTCTGGAGAGCATCGCCACTCTGATCCTGCGGACGAAGGGCTAGAAGGGGGAAAGGCATGAAAAAATTGAGCTAAACGTATTGTCAACTTGGACAGTGGGCTTGCTTCGGAGGCTTTCCGTACGAATTCAGGCAGAGAGAACTTTTTTGCTTCAATTTCACAAGCTGACGCAGAAGCATTGGAGGTCAAGTGAATGTCCATGACCGGGATATCAAGCGCCTTGGATAATTAATCCATGTTGACCCAAGCGTAAAAAAACTCGGCGTCGGTGAGATTCGAATCCAGGACAGCGATACATTTACCGCACAACGCCGGTATTTGCATGTGTGGTTCGACTGTCGTTGCTGACGATGTCCACCGTGTGCTCCACAGGAAGGTGAAGCAGGGACGGCGACTTGCGCGTGAATTAATGGCAGTAGACTTGCGCAGCATCTACCGCACTCCCTCTCCTCCCCCACCTGGACCCGGTGTCAGAACAGAGCCAACAAGACCGGAGGCGGGAGAGGGCGCAGGTCCACACAGCAAATGACCAGGATTTTGACCAACAACGACATTTACCGTGGCATTTACCGCGTGGCATGTTTAAGGGGGGGGGGGGGCATGTACATGTACGCGGACCAGCAAAAGCGGTTGCGTTGCCCGACAAAACCTCACCAAGGGGCATGCCGTCGGTGGTGGCAGAACGGTGCGCGGTCCTCGAAGCCAGCGTCCAGCCCTCGACAAAGACGTCTTCGCGAAAAGTGGCAAGGCCTGAGCCGTGCGACTTTTTTGAGCCGCCGCCGCCGGCGACAGCAGTCTCGATGCTGGCCGCACTGGGCGGGGAATTGAAGCCGATGCGTTTGGTTGTGGGTGATGGGCGGGTTTCCGGTGGACTGGAGACGACGGACTGGACGGACTTGCCGGCGGTGAGGAAGAGGAGGCTGAAGCAGCGTAGGGCCTTAACGACGCTGGTAGAGTGCACCTCCGGGGCCATGAAGAGAAGGAACCAATCGGGACCCAGCACAGTGGCGAACTCGTCGCAGAGTCTGAAACGGAGTAAAGAGGGAAGCAGTGAAGGTGGGGGGGTCTAGGAAAGTCCCGGGGAACCAGTGTTGTGCTGTTAATGTCATTCAAGGTCGACGTCTTCTTTTACTGTATCAGTTGGGTTGGCGAAAGCTTTCGGAGATGCAGTTTCACCGAGCTAGTATCAGCATCCCGACAAAACGATCCGATGGCTGGTTTTCATGACCTCTCTTACTGGGCAGAATGACAGAGGGGATCAGGACGGCCTCTGTCCGGTCAACACCTGCATAACTCGGTGTAACAGAGATGGGTAGGAGGAAGGAAAAACGCGAATAGCTGGAGAAGGGAAAAAGTAGAAGAAGATAAATAACGGGCGATGAAAAAAGTGAAAAGTAAGAAGAAGGACAGGAAAATGTGTTGAGAAAGAAGAGGTGAGGAGAAGGGAAAGAAGTAGAGTGGGGAGAAAGAAAAGTGGACGGAAAACGGTGAAATTTACGAAAGCCAGAGTTCATTTAGTCGAATACTGACGAGAATCATCATACATTGGCATTAAGGAGGAATCCTTGTAACCTGACTCTCACTTCAGAGAGTAGATTCACCCCGTAAATCATCAGTTTCCGTGGCGTGACTGTCCGCGCACGCTGAGTCCTCAAGGCGTACCAGGTATGCCGACCGATCACCTGATGGCCAAGATGACCGGAGGCGTTCGTGTGCGGGCGATGTGACTGAAAAAGCCAGTCTACGCGTCATGCACACAAACTGTTCTCTAATTCCACACACATAGAAGGCTCCATAAAACGGTCCTCAGACATCACGTGAGTGGGAGTTGCACTAACCTTACGGCAGGTCTCCAATCCCACCATCTGTGGGTCGATTAACTCGAACAGTCGACCGGTGCCGGAGGGAGGGAGGGAGAGGTAAGAGAGTGAAACCGACTGTAGAAGATCCACCCTCACAGCACATCGACGCAGTCCTCACTAAAATAAACCTGATTCCCTTGGATTCAGCACCATGCGCTAAGGCTCGTGGTCTGTCTGTCAACTGATGGGATAACTCAGTTTCTGCCAATAGAAGTGAAGAGACGAGTCCCAGGAAGCAGTATTGAAGAAGGAGACACGATCGCTGGGACAAGAGCTTTATTAGCCTGACGTTTCGGATTCCTGCTAGAACCCATCATCAGAGGCAAATGCAGATAAATTTGGTTCATGCCTAAGGAGCTGCAGTATTTATGGGATGCAGTAGCCATGCTATTGCATACTTATGAATATTCACAGCTGCCCCTTCATCAGGGATCGTTGCACGTGGTGTGATGGCCGACATTCGCGTCGTTAATTGCTGCAATTTCATCACGTGCGTTGGATATTGGTGTGATGATTGCTAAACCATATGACGCTCCGACCCTGGTGAACAGGTGCACAGGTGAACACTTTTCCCAACACCAGGGTCATCGCGTTAGGTGGTCGAGCCATCATCACACCAACATCCAACGCACGTGATGAAATTTCAGCAATTAGCGACGCGAATGTCGGCCATCACACCACGTGCAACGATCCCTGATGAAGAGGGAACCCTGAATATTCAGAAGTATGCGGTAGCATGGCTACTGCATCCTATAAATACTGCAGCCCCTTAGGCATGAACCACACTTACCTGCATTTGTCTCTGATGACGGGTTCGAGCAGGAATCCGAAACGTCAGGCAAATAAAGCCCTTGTTCCAGCGATCGTGTCTCCTTCTTCAACAACTCAGTCTCTCCCAGGACAGTGTTAGCCGGCAATGGCTCTTACTTACTGTCGCCTTCACGACATCTCCGCCTGGGTGAGATTTTAGCCCCCCCCCCATACGGTAGCCTGGTACGCATTGTAGAAACCAGGTCGTGTGTGCAGCACGTGGTGCAGTCGGTTGTTTAGTTTTGTCAGCCCACCTTCGGTCGTCTCGACAATGTCCTGGTGGTGGAGGTGGGGGTGCGGTAGATGCAGGGCACAAGTCGCCTGTGCTACGCCAACTCCATGGAACATGCGGTAAAAGTCATCGTTTGTGACGGTCGAGCAGACACATAGGAAGCATTTTCTAGTGAAGAAACGTCAAGCAGGGTCTGTAACACTCAGGCCCCCCGCTCTCTCATCGCGTACCGGTAGCGGGTCCGATCGCCGTGTCACGGGGTCACCATCGGCACAACGTGGGAATACGAGCATCAAAACGCATTTTCGTAGACTCACCGTTCAGAAAGGCTCTGCGGCAGGGACAGGAGATGAGTCAGCAGGAGGAGGCACTGATTGCGAACGTATATCAACAGACATCGTTCTGGAAAGAAAAGAAGAAAGATAGAGAGAGATAAGTGGGGAGTTGATTGACACTTTTTCTGGGGCATTGCCGATGTAATGCACCCTGAAGGCGGTGCAACTGGGCACGCTACATATTCTGGCTTGCCAAGGAAAGATTATGAGTCGGGCGCCTTTGTCCTTCGACTGCATGACTGGTCGAAACCATCCCACCGACGAACTTGCGATTGCAAACCTGTTGAAATGACGAATTATCCTTTGCGCGACCATAGTTTAGAGGAGAGGGGTGGGGAAAGAAGCATATGACGATCAGGATTTTCTGCTTCAGAGGTTTCCTTTTCTTTCTTAAAACCCAACCGCTAACCCAGAAAGGAGAATGTGACTTCGTCCCGCGTGCGAGAGGCTAAGCGGAATAGGGCACTTCTGAGGCCGCTACGCAACGGATTGCGCCAACAGCATTGCGAAAATCAATGCGAGCGCGTCACATGAATGTCCCGTCATGAGAATCAAAATCGACGGCAAGCTCGGGGTCATTCAGGACAGGATCTCGCGCGCAAACAGACCATTCGCACACACACAGGACACACAGAATGTTCTCCCAGCTTCGAGTCCACATCATCCACCGTGTGCGCCAACTGTGGCGCCGAATAACACACCGGGAGGTGAATGCGCAGGACGCGATATCGGCAGCGGCGTTGGTAGCAGCCAACCACCTCTGGATGACTGCGCACGCCTACAGGCGGTTCGCGCAGGCAGCGGAAACCACCTACAAACTGCCCGGTTTCGCCCTATTCTTCCGTCAATTCGCAACTCAGGCAGACGCGGAGGCCGCGGAGATGGCCAGGCTGGTCAAGACTTCTCCCCGACCTCCACCGCCACCACCGGAGTCGCCGCATCCGCAAGAGGTACCACAATGCCGCAGCATTGTCGACTTCCTGCAGGCTGGTAGGCGATTTGAGGAAGAGAACGAGCGTCAGGCGAGGAGCCTGTACAGCAAACAGACGGCCGCTGCTGATGCTGCTGCTGGAGGAAACTGGCGGCAGTCAGCGCGGTTGGCAGGGACCGCCCTGACACGTCTGCAGGCGCTGGTGCGTCATCTGAATGGGATCAGTGCGGCAGGAGGCTCGGTCTATGTCTACGATCGGCTCACCATGCAACAGGAAGCGGGCATTACAGCAGAAAGTACGCAGGACGCAGAGGAGGGCAACCAATCGGCCATTCAGGATGACGTGGCAGTCAGCAGCATATCGGTCTAGGATATCACGACTACTAGAGGGGGATCACATTCATTGTACGTGTTCTTTTTTTCCCAAACGCGGAATTACCCAAACAAACTCCGTTATTTTGCTGAGTTACGAGTCTGGGAGTTCGAACTGGCTTATAGCTACTCCCCTTCCCCCAGAATGTTACTTGTTGTTCTGAGTCAAAAAGATGCCAGTACTGCTTAGCGGCATGAGTTTATTGA
The DNA here is from genome assembly GCA_902702965.1 of Spirometra erinaceieuropaei. Classification (NCBI taxonomy): domain Eukaryota; kingdom Metazoa; phylum Platyhelminthes; class Cestoda; order Diphyllobothriidea; family Diphyllobothriidae; genus Spirometra; species Spirometra erinaceieuropaei. The sequence continues at coordinate 670,847 of CACRXP010000009.1, read as the reverse complement.
GCTATGGAGTACACGTCTGCGTGAGCTTTTACCATATGTGACACATTTAGACGGTGGTTCCCACGCCAAACCAGGCGTTGCGCCAAACTGATTACCATTCGAAGAAAATGCTCGGGTGGTGTGTGGGAGAAGGGTGAGAGGGTTAGGTCGATCTTCCTGTGCCCTTGAGCATAAAAATATTACTTTTTATGGTGAAACACAGAAATAGGGACCTCTCAGTCCCCGTAATACAGACGACCTTCAGCTTTATTTCAGAAAGGCTACCTATTCCTGTGTCCTAGATCACATGTGGTAGGTCTCATCCCCGTGTCCAACTCCTAGTCTTTTTTAAGCAAACCAGGACGTTACGTGAGCAATATGATGGAGATTAATGGTTAAGTAGTAGGAAGCGGGGTTGAGCGTTGAGTCTAATACAATATTCCCTTTTACTTGGATTTACTCAGACGTAAAGGCATCAGGAAGGATTAAGCAGTGGGTTCCACCGAGATACCAATATACGAGATTTAATTTGGGGCGGAGAAATAAGGCGTTTGTTACTGTGTAGGGTTCTATGCATAGCCCTCGTTATGGTGACTGCGGGAGTGCTGGAGGACTATTTTGGAAAGGGGGAGAGACGATTCCTAACCGTCTGCGAAGTTGAGATAGGATGTCAGAGACGGGAGACGGTTTCTGACGGACACTCAGCATAGAGCTAGTGGGATTCTCAAAACGAAATCTTGAGTGGGTTTTTTGGGGTAGCATTTTCCTAAGGAGAACCCAGTGGACCTTTGCATTCGAATGCGCCGTAAAGTTCGCTCGTCTAGAAAGAGGGCAGTGACGACAATGCCGCGCTCGCACGACCGGGGAGGTTTGCTGAAGGAGTGACGTTGTGCTCATGCTCACACTATGGGAGGGGAGACCCTGACCCCAGGGACCCTTGCCGTATGTCACTCCAACAGATAAGTCTGATACATATGAATTGGGGATAGGGTTGTGCGTGGCACGCGTAGACGGACTGTTCATCTTTGTAAGACACTGCACCAAACTCCTAGCTCCGGTTATCTTGACAATGTTTCGTCATTGCAGCAAGGGAGTGAGGTAGATGCTGTGCAAGCCCACCGCATCACAAGTTACTTCACGCACGAGTCATCGATGCCGCGGCCACAGAATGGGCGTAGAGCCGGTGGGGCCGTTCTAGCGACGGTGAGCAGTCATCGAGTTGTGAGTTATATACCTAGTGGGTTATTTTGTCGACCAACTCACTCATCCTAACAGTAAATATCAAACATAACCGAGAGTCGTCCATTGACCTGGTTACAGTATGGAAGGTGGCACTCCCATTGTGTTTTGGAGGTACAATCAAAAGCCCTCTCAGCCAGCCGCATAACATTTGATTCTGGGTTGTGGCATGACTGGCTGATGAGGGCTTGTGAGCCGAAAATGTCCATTCCAGCCTCCCATGTCCTTGCTTATCAGTATCAGTTTGTTAAGGGAAATATAGGTGAGAGCCTTTGAAGTCCCTATTGGTTACAAGTCGTCGGAGAAAAACATTAATAAGTGGGAAGGTGAAAAAGGGCTTTTGTACATAATCGCGGACAGCTGACAGCTAGTCGCAAAAGAGTAATCATTAACGGTTACTTACTAATTGCAAGTAGTATAACATAACATTTAATTCTAGGTGGGGCATGATTGGCTGAAGAGGGCTTGTGAGGCAAAAATGTCCACCTCAGCCTCCCATGTCATTGTTTATCTATATTGAGCATAATCCAACGTTGTGTTCTCGCAAATGGAAAAGGGGGACATTGCAAGTTTTGTCAAAGAAAGGCAGTAAATGCAATCTGGCAATCAAAACAGAATAACCGAGTAGCAATCAGCGTATGCCACCGTCCTCCCACTCTATACACCTATTTGTCTTTGTGTGCGTGAATAAATAACGAAAAACTGCAATAAGAATGTCAATCGCGCCAACATAAAGCAAATGAGACCTTTCTAAAGATGTCGGTACACTGTGCCGTAGTGGTCTGAAAGGCTGCCCACTGACGGGATAACTCGGTCCTCCCAGGAAGCCGACTTAGTCTGCAATGGCTCCTCCTTAATGTGTCCTCTATGGCACTCCTACTCAGTTAGGAGCCAAGTCGCTACCAACTTCCCTATTTGTGAGAAAATGTGGTCCACCGTGTACGAACCAGGCGTGTGTGGCACCCGTAGACGGATTATTTAGCTCTGTCAGCCACTGCGCCGGCTCCCGCGTCAGGTCCTTACGACTGTGTCGTGGGGGCGGGCCCAGGTGGATGGGGGGGGGAGGGCGAGGCCAATGCCGCGCAAGTCTGCAATCATTACAGCCTAATTCGCGCGCAAGCCACCGTCTTGCGCACACCATCCTGCGAGGCACATGGTGGTCATCGCGATGGGGACCATTGAACCGACGCACAACTTCCACAATGCCCTCTATGCGTCACCAAGGCCTTGCAGACTTTAATGAAATCAGAGATCTGCTGTTTCGCTAGCAAGACGACATGACGACGGAGGCCAGAATGAAGTTGTTAAGGAGAAAATATGGCCGTTAACGAAAAGAAGATTCTATCGAGGGGCGGTTGAACACGATTAGGAAGGTCTAGTATGAAAAAAATAATTCCAGAACGCGAGAAGAGTAGGAAAACTGCCTACCTTCAGCCACGAGTGGGTCGTTTTCATTGGAGATCTCAGTGGCCTTTTCTGACTCATTTTTCTTTGGAAGTGTCCAGATTAACAGCTGGCTAAAACTAAACATAAGGAGGGAGAAATGGGAGATTCTAAAAGGAAGCACACGAGGCAAGACTTAAACTCGTACGTCTAAATAAACTGCAGAAGCTTACTGATGAAGTATGCTGACAGTCGGAGTGGAAAGCAAAAGGATGCCAAGCATGCGAACAGCGGAGGCTATCGGGTCAGCAAAATGGCCGCCCTCCAACTGCTGAAGGACGACGGAACTACCGTCTGCCAGAGTAGTCGTGGGGTCGGAATGAATCAACTGCTCAGCTTCGTGAATCACATCCAGAATGAGGTAGACCGTGTTGCTGAAGAGGTACTCGACGAGGCCTACTTCGACGAACTTTCTCGGCCTTGTCTGTAAAAATGCACCCATAAGTGCCTACTTAAATATCAGACAGTAGGTAATTTGCACAAATTTAAAATCATGTCACTCAAGGATCGCGTACCCCGTTTGTACTTGGCGATTTGCAAGGCGAGTGTGAATAAGCTCTGTATGGAAGACCAAAGAGATTTTTGAAAGTGGCCACCAATTGGTTTAGAAGATAAGTGACCAAAGTGAAATCTCTCCTGGTTGAGACGGATGTGTCGTTATGGGGAACCTTGCGCACCCAAAGCCGCAAGTCACAAAGCAGATCCGTAAATACGTCCACCTTCCAGGGGTGGGGGGTTGGGTTATCCATTTCCGAAATGAACTATTGAAAAAGCAAAAATTTGAGTCTCAAGTATCGCCTAACGAATGTACTACAGCAGTAGAAAGAAATAATACGCAATTTGGACGACATCATTTAGGGTAATTTTTCTGATTCCCTAACTGGGACGAGACAACAGAATCAATCAGATTCAGGACTGAATAGTTGTAAATCGCTACCGACTATGCAAGCCGGGGATTAGTACACGTGGTTCGTATAGAGAATACATGCTTTTGAGCGGACAAGACAAAGGCGAAAACAACAACAACAACAGCAACTACCCCGAGGACTCTGAGGCTTATCTGACCGAATTTTAACAAAAATTATACGAGAAAAGACAAAAAAATACTTTCTAGTGCGGATGTGTCTCGGGAAATAGCATCGCCCAGGAAACAAGTGCATAGGCAAGTCTTCACTTCGGTTGATTTAAAACAGTGGTAATTGATGGAGGGACGTGACTGCTATTATCGACTGGTCTTACTAACCAATATAAAGTCCATTGTCTGTTTGCAGACCTAAAGTCCAAAATGTTAGCATTCTGGTTCGCAAGTCTAACACCGTCTCCAGAAAGGCCGCTCATACTTGAAGGAGTTTAAACGACTATCAGAGAGCATTAAAATGTTTTCATTTCAGTTTGGTATAAGTCACCGTGCCAGTACTATGTGATTTCGACCATTTTTTTCGATAGCGAACCTAAGATAGAAGTTGTGGGTTCAAAGGATTCTCATTCATCAACAAAGGCTCGGAGTAAACGTACCGCAACTGAGGTCAAAACAACGGCTACCTTTGAGCAGAGGCAGTAGCCCTGATGGACACCATGTGGAACTTGTAGTATTTATTTCATTAAACTTAGCAACGAGTCAAAAATTCGGGAGGAAGCATCCAGGAATGCAGAAAGCGTCCGTTTTCTCAAAACAGACGACAGTTACGAGAGGAAATAAGACTTCGCTATAGAATTAGTCTAGTTGGGCATCAACCCACGTTCCGCCTCTTATCAAAAACAAAACCCTCACGCTAGACGTGCAAGCAATGCTTCCGAGAGAATGAGTTCTATTCCCTCGGCAAGAACTCAGATCCACAGCCCGCAACCTTTGAGGCAGATGACTTCGAGGAGCCGCATTCAAACTGAACATTAAGAGTCAAAATTTGCGACCAAAGAGCAGACTTGGAAAGGAAAACGGACTAGGCGGGTGGGGGGGGGGGACAAATTTGTGAAATTTAAGTAAAAAGGGCTGGGAAAAGCTAGCTAGGGGGGAGCTGTCGAACGACCTGGTGAAGTCAGGGCAACAGCGGTGGAGACTTACGCTGGGGTTGTTTTGACTGGCCAGCGGAATCATGCTGCCAAAGGCCAGCTTAAGCACCAGATCAACGATTCCCTCGTCGAGGAGGCGGTTCTTCCGGCGCAGAATGTGTACCAAAAGCTGAATGAAAGGGAAAACGACATGAAGGAGGGAGAGAGGTGCGGCTGGGAGGGGCAGTCAGGCGTAGAAAACATGTGGTTCGCAAAAAAAAAACAAGCAGGCAGGCGGACACTGTGTGAAAATGAAATGGCAGAACTGCTTTGACAGCTGCCGGGCGTATGGCTGTTTCTTGGCACGTGACCTGGAATCTCCAGACAGGTTGGCCGGCTGGTGATAACAGCAGTAATGAGGCCTGAAATTGTCATTCCAATCGGACTGCATTTGCTGGTGGAACCTCCCCAGGGGTGCTGTACGAGGCGGCGCGTTAGAGTTCAAGACGGTGTCGTCAGACTAGTAGGCTCCATTTTCCTGTCTCGCATTGCAAGGGAGAACACATAACAGCTTGTTTTTCAATCTCAGACAGTGAGCTGATGTAGTAGGCGTAAAGTGAATATGACCTGACGTCTAGAGCGCGATCCGTCTGCAAAATGGGCCGGAACACATGTTCCCGCAGGACAGCCATGTCGATAGGATCACAGATGCAATGACCTGAATCTGTACGTTAATTGGCTCCTTTTACCAGTTCTGGGGGGTGGGGAGGCAAAAAAGCAAGCCGACATGACTCCACGCAACAGGCCTGGAATTCCCAAGTCGCGTAGAGAGAGCTCTAAGGCGCAACGGGACAAGCGAGTTCTGTAACACGATCGGTGACCGCCACTCAGCAGGCGTAGTGTGGCCCCCAAACGGGCCACGTGGCAGATCCGCTAGACCGACACGGGGGCCATATCGGATGCCAGCAAGCGTTGTCGGATTGCGCATCATAATGCCAACATTCCCGGGTGCGGTTGCAGACCCGGTTGCCAGCAGACGTCGCGCGCACTGGGACCCCTGCCGCCCCCCAAGCGTTGCTGTTGGTCAAAATCCTGGTCATTTTCTGCGTGGACCAAGGGGTGTGGAATGGAGCGCCAAGGTGCGGGCTCGACCGTGCCCATCTACCTGCGTCCTCCTCCGCCTCCAGTCTTCTTGACTCTGTCTTGACGTTTGGTCCAGGTGAGGGAGGAGAGAGTGCAGTAGATGCTGCGCAAGTCTAAATTCCCTATAAACTAAATCACGCGCAAGTCACCGTCCCTACACTGACTTTGTTGCGGAACACACGGTGGACATCGTCTACAACGATGGTCGAACTATCACCAGCGTAGTGTGTCCGTCAGAGGGGCAGTTTAATTAGCCTTATTTCCATTGGTTACGGTAGAAATTACCTCTCACTTTCAATCCGATTTCCTGATGTAGGTGAGATCACTCCAACGGCTGCATTTTCTATACGATGAGCTTGGCCGAACGCATGGGACGGTTTAGTTTTCCGAGTTGTTGAACTCATGCAGGGGTCCATTGTCAGATATGACAGCAACAACAGAACAAAGGACAGTTATAGGGAGTATTGGCCGATAGACGAACAGTGACGTTGGTCTGGAGGTAACTGCGTAGGGCTCCGTACTCTGATGTTAAATCGATATGTCGATTGGCTGAGCTCTCATCCGGGGTTCGGGTTTCAAACAATTTCCGGCTTCTCTTGCTTCCGGCGTGGACGATTACCTTTGCAGATGCGAAGCTG
>CACRXP010000009.1:641777-653177 GCA_902702965.1 Spirometra erinaceieuropaei | reverse complement strand
AGTTCACTCCAGTGGAAACAGAGGGCGAATTCGCCAGTGAGCTATGCCTCTGGTTCATTCCTGAAACGTGACGCGGTAGGGTGCGGGGCCAAGCTTGAGCCAAGGCAACTTGAGGGCCTGGACGAACGCCTTTTGCGAGCACAAAGTTGGGTTGGCTAGTGGTATGGCCACCGTCTCTGCCCTCGCAAGTAACCGCTGGTGCAGTAACTTTCGGTGTCTCACCAATACTTTGCAGATGTCTCTAAGTGTGTTTTTTGGCGTCTACCCGGTAGGCGTTCGACCAATATAGCCTGTCATACAGAAGCAAGTAAAGGTGTAGATACACACACATTTCGCTGTTCCATTGTGACTTTTCTATATTACTTTTCAGGTCTAATTATGAATGACAGAAAGCGTACATTTATCGAATTTAAAGTTCTTCAGCATTACCATGGCTATCATGCAGAACTTTAAAAAAATCCCGAAACCTTACCGCGAAAGACATGGGGAATGGCGTGGACAGTTAGTAGTGAGTAGAGGCGTGGCAACTCCCTATGAGTTGAGAAGACGAAGATGCGATCACTGGAACAAGAAATTTATCGGCCTGACGTTTCGGATTCTCATTCGAATCCGTCATCAGAGACAGTCGCAGATAAAGGTGATCGTGGCACAAGGAGTGCAGTATTTATAGCACGTGGCTGCCGTAGGACCATATGCGTACTGTAATTAACAGATCTCGCAATCGCCTCTGGGGTCGTAATTGATGCGGCGGTGGTTTGTCAGTCGGAGTCCGAGTCCGAGTCGTTAATTGCCGGTGATCGCATCTTCGTCTTCTGAACTGCTACCTGGAACTCGCCGGTTCGCTTCTATCCCTATAAGTTAGGCTACAGACTCATGCTCTGCCTGATCTTATCGGAAATATTCCATGGGCAATGGAGCGGGGTTCGGCTTTCTGAGTTGATTATAGGACGGTTTCAACAGAGACCCCTTCCGCCCCCCGCCCCCCCGCCCCCCCTAAAATGCCAAAAAGAGGGCCAACACTGGCTCATGACATACGTTGAGCGACCTGCGGTGAGTTCTTAACCGTGCCGAAATGGGAGTAGCGACAAAGACAAGGGCGACTGGGATGGCCAATTCTGCTCTTATCAGCCATCGCCAGTCAGTCTTGCCCAACTCCCAGGCTTTCAGGACCTTTAGGTTCAAACTCGCGTTCTCTGATCATCCAGCCCAACGCCCCACCACTGTTTCTCCTGTCTTTGTCGCTGCGCGAGGGCTCCTGATTGTGCAAATGGGAACGAGTAAGTCCCGTAACCTGATCGGTGAGCACCCCCTCTTAGCACCGTCGTGCAGCACATGTAGACTGAACTTTTCACGCCATGCCACGTGTTGCTTTAAATTCCATTAATTCATCGCAAGTGCGTGGGAGAGTGGAGAAAGGGGGTTAGGGCCGGCCTTCGCATGCGTTCTACCTTTTTTTCCAACAAACCGGGACAGTATTTATGAAAACAGTAAGGGATAGCAAGGAGAATGGATGACTCAACAAAACGCTAAATCGACGGTCACGTAGGAGAAAGCACGGCCGATTTTTTCTACTACTTAAGGTTGACTAGGTATCACCAACAGATTGAATAACGATATTAAATTAGTAGGAATTTCAACTTGTACCGACAGTTCAACCGTCGTTGCCGACGATGTCCACCGTGTGCTCCACTGAAAGGTAGAGCAGACGCGGTGACTTGCGCGTGAATTAGTTTATAGTGAGAGTAGACTTGTGCGGCACTAACCACACTAGAAGAAGAAGTCACGATCGCTGGGACAAGAGCTCTATTAGCCTGGCGTTTCGGATTCCTGCTCGAACCAATCATCAGAGACGAAAGCAGATACGGGTGGTTCAGACAGAAGGGACTGCAGTATTTATAGGATGCAGTCGCCATACTGCCGCATACTGCTCCCCTCTTCATCAGGGATCGTTGCACGTGATGTGATGACTGTTTGATGGCCGACATTTGCGTCGTTAATTGCTGCAATCTCATCACGTGCGTTGGATGTTGGTGTGATGATTGCTAGACCATCTGATCCACCGACCCTGTCGTTGGGAGAAGTGTTCACCTGTGCGCTCCCCCAGTGGCTAATTACTCCACCTAAGCGAAGTCTTAGCACCGAGTAAATAAGATGAAACGGAGAATCGTCTTGGACACGCCCAAGTCCTTCAGCTACTGTAGTTCTGTCTAAGGACGTACGTCACGTCGGACGGGACAATCTACGAACAGGTGAAGGGCACACCAATGGGTTCGCCGATTTCGGGATTCATCGCCGAGGCGGTCCTACAACGGTTAAAATCGCTGATCTTCCAACCCCACAAACCGAAGTTCTGTGCCCGGTATGTGGATGATACCTTCGTCGTTATCGACCGGGATCAACTGCTGACATTCAACGAACATCTGAATGCGGTCTTCCCAGACATACAATTTACGATGGAAGAGGAAGAGAACAGGCAGCTGGCCTTCCAGGATGTCCTGTTATGCCGGAAAGATTGTGGTGGACTAAAGACCAAAGTGTTCAGGAAAGCGACAAATAGGATGCAAGTACTGAATTTAAACAGCAACCACCCAATCAGTCACAAACGCAGGTGTGTGAGGACGCTCTATCGGCGTGTCGAAACGCACTGCAGTGAGCCGGAAGACAAGATTGTCGAACTACAATATGCTGAGACTTCGCCTAGGCGGAGTAATTAGCCACGCGGGGAGCGCACAGGTGAACAATTTTCCCAACACCAGGGTCGGTGAATCAGATGGTCGAGCAATCATCATACCAACATCCAACGCAGGTGATGAGATTGCAGCAATTAACGACGCAAATGTCGGTCATCAAACAGTCATCACACCACGTGCAACGATCCCTGATGAAAGTGGGAGCCGTGAACATTGATAGGTATGCGGCAGCATGGCGACTGCATCCTATAAATACTGCAGCCACATGTGCATATACCACCCTTATCTGCTTTCGTCTCTGATGATGGATTCGAGTAGGAATCCGAAACGTCAGGCTAATAAAGCTCTTGTCCCAGCGATCGCGTCTCCTTCAAGAATGCTTCCTGGGACTCGTCTCTTCGCTTCTATTGGCATTAACCACACTCTCTCCTCCTTCCTCGCCTAGGCCCGGTGTCAAGACATAGTTAGGAACACCGAAGACGGGAGAGGGCGCAGGTGGATGTCACGGTCGAGCCGGCAACTTGGAGCTTCACTCCACATCCCCTGGTCCACAAAACATTTGACCAGGATTTTGAACAACAACAGTAACACCATAACGGGTCAGAAAGGCGAAAATGACTACGTGGCCATGATCACAACTTGCATGCTCAGCGGGAGCGCAAACGCATCTGGCGGCAGTGAACCAGGTGTCCGAGAACTGCCAGTTATGCAACGGTGGGGGAAATAGAATTTAATAGGTTTATTATAGCACCTCATGGGCCTCTATAAGCCGGTCTGTTCGACAAGGCTTTTAATGCGTCGTGATGAGTGCACCTGCCTTTTAATTGATTCCTATACGATGATGGCTGAAACGGCAGATAGGCTGCACCCCGTTCAAGCCTCTGAAGCTCGAGATTAAATCCTTGCAATAAGTCAACCGACTCAATGGGTCAAAATTTATGTTGGAATTCCTGAGCACATCACAATCACGCAGACAAGCTGTGCTTATTCCAAAAAAACATAAAATGTTAATGTGGGCTACAAACGTGACGTCCTTAAAGCCTAAGTCGCATTTTGAGCGTGTAATTTACGCGCGTTGATGATCAAAACCGTAGGCGTAGTCGCAACAGCTGCGTGGGCGCATGCCCAGCGGGCATTCCGGCGACGGGTAGTTTCAGACAGGCTCTGCACCATACACTACTTACGTTCATAAAGTAGTCAGGACTGTAAATTTAAAGACATCACAACCAGGGCAGTTATATCGATGATATATCGACCACGCCTACAATCCAAGTCGAACGGTCATCCGGACTAGAAAAGGACCTAGATCCAAAGCATGCAGATGAAGATAACGACACGGGACAGACAGACAAGAAGTGGCAAACGCAGATCAGACCAACCTGGCGGCACCGGTGGTGCCTGAAGACTCCCGATGTACTCTGGGCCCAAGCAGGCGATGAGTGCGATCTGGCTGGCCGTGAGTGGTTCTTCGATCAGCTGGAAGGGTCCCTGGCGCCAACGTAGGCAGCTGTGCTGGTAAAGCACCGGTGGTGTGCCGAGGAAGGCGCATACCGAAGTGCTGATTGGCCCACTGTCCACCGTCTCAAACTAGAGCACAGAGGAAGAGTGCAGAATAAGTCTGAAGAGGAAGAGCTGAGAAAGTAGCTACAAGGGCACGCGCACTAACCCGTTGGGTCTCCACGTGTTGGCCATCGAGGTAGAGACTGCAGGAGCTCTGTTTCACCATGTATCCGCGAGTGAAGACGAGAGCCACGTGACGCCAGGAGCCGACCGGCCAGGCCTGACCACCAGCAATCCGGGGTGATTGTGTCCGGAAGACAATCCAGTGGGAATCCTCAGGTGCTTGACAGTGACAGATGAAGTCTAAAAAGGTAGGGAAATTGGTTAGGGCGCCCACAAAACCATCTGTTACCATTTACAAATGATCCCGCTTTTACGAACCATATGCTGCGTAAATTAAATACCAAGCTTTGTGTGAATGTTACTTACAACGAGAAGAAGGGTAAGCACTAGCTCCGCATTATGCGTGTGTGGTTCTCGAGGCCTCAGCGACTATCAGCTGACAGGATAGCTCGGTTCTCTAGAACGGGCACCAGACTGAAATGGGTCCTTCTTAAAATGGTTTTCAGGTGGCCACTTCATGTCAGGCCAGCCACTGCGCTCACTAACATTCACCCTCTTGGTTGTCTTCATTTCGTTTTGCCAGACGAGCGAGTGAGGCAGGAGCTTCGCAAGTCAACCCCACCCAAGTTACGGACGTGCCTGCCTCGAAGTGCAGCTGCGGGCTCCGTTGCTTTTGGTGGTCAAAGCACTGTGTGTTTATGCTTGTGTGCATGTGTACTCTTGCCTCCTACAGCGGGACACGCAGCAGTTGCGTTAGACCAATACGAGGGACAAATCGAGGCACGGTACATGTTTTCGGGACTGCGTACCCACAAAAATTCCACACCGAACGGGGAGTTCTGTGGCGGCACACCTAGGCGCAGGCTCACTTCGCGCCAGCCACCTGCGCCCTGCGTCCTCACAGCATTCAGCGCACAATCCTCACCATGAACAATCCGACGCCGTGGCTTGGAAGGCTGTGGACTTACGGGATAACTGGGCCCTCTCAGGACGACTGGCAGGCTATGATTGCTCTCTCCGAATGTGGCCTATATGGCACTCGCATTCAGTTGGGATCCGGGCCGCTCCTCTTCATTTCCTGTTTGTGAGAGCGTGTGTGGCACGCGTAGACTGGCTGTTAAGCCTTATCAGCCACCGCGTCCGATCCCGCCGCCCCCCTTCTTCTAGACTCTTTCTTGAGACCGGACTCGGGGGGGGGTGTGAGGGAGGAGAGGGTGCGGTAGATGCAGCGAAAGTCAATGTTCATGCGTCACCCTACCGTGCGGCAAACGATGGTCACCATCAGCAATGACGGTCGAACAGTCGCACGCGTATTCACAGTTTGATGTGTCAAATTGCAGTGGTACTGTCTCCGCAAGTGCATGGATACAACATTTGGCTGTGATATAATGCCGTCCTCCACCATAAATGAACTTGATTTATCCTTCAAAATCACCCATCGTAAGCGGGCCAAGCGCGTGCGGCACGTGCAGACTGGTTGTTTAGCTTTATCAGCCAACGTGCCCGATCCTACCTCCGGTCTTCTGGACTCCATCTTGCGACCAGGCACAGGAAGGTGAGGGAGGAGCGGGTGTGGTAGATGCTGTGCAAGTCACTGTCTATGAGCCACCCTGCTGAGTGGCAAACGGTGGTCATCATCAGCAACGACATAGTCTGATGTGTCGAATTGCGGTGGTACAGCCCCTGTAAGTGCATGGGTACATTTGATTGTAATATACCGTCGTTTTACACAATCAAGTCTACTGTTTCCCAAAGAACTCCATCTTCCTAAGTGTATGTATACCTGGACCTGGGATATCTTCACGCATACTGGGATCGGGTTGGCCCATAAACCGGAATCCACTATCAGGCGGCAGATAACGAGGCCCAAAGAACAGCTACCTGCAACGGAACAATCGGCAGTGGTCTACAGCAAACGCCTCTGCACAAGATTGCATGAGCACCAGCTTGCAGTCAACCGCGAGGATAAGCTGTCACTGGTATATGGCCACATACTACAGGAGAAACACAGTTTCGCCTTTGGGGATGCAAGCGTCATCGGCCGAGCCAGCGACAGGATGGTCCTCAGTTGGCACAATCAACAAAGCCATTGATCTTCATCCGGCCTACCAGGCGCTACGTACAAGGCTCCAGTCAGTTCGGACGGGGCCGACAGCACTGGCGAACAAATCGCGCCTCTCTCAACAGTTGTCACCTTCACAACAGGGGGAGAGAGCCAGCCGGGGTCAGACGATCGACGCGATACATCGACCCACCGACGCGCCCAAGCAGCCGACCGCCATTCCCACATGCAACGACAGCTGATCAGGCCGTCAGGTTATGGAGGGAAGGCCCACGGGCACACGGACCTAGCAACGAAAACGGAAGCCGGACAGGGGGCAGAGGTCACACGAGCGCCGCTCAGCGGTCGGCCACGGAGAGACCAAAGTCAACCCCCCGCCAGCAAGCAGGTCAGAGTTCGTGCATCAGGCATGCCTATAACACGAGACAGGCGGCGAGACAGAACAACTCCGGGTTAGAAAGGAACAACCACCCTATCAATCAAATAATGGAAATGAGGAAGTTGCCGAGACGTCAGCACAAATACACTGTGGTCCATGGAATCGCTTCTTTTTCTTCTTCGTCTTCTTTTGGGGATGATGAACGGGATAATCTATCTGGACCTCGAATCTTCACTCATGTTGATATATACACATATATATGCGGGTATACTGCAGCTTTTTAATACAATACATGCAGTGTGTGTGCTCAGGCAACTCACCCGGAGAGAGAAGACGTGCCTTCGAGGTGACGCAGATGGAACGCGTAAGTGGTTCCAACCAGACCGCCAAGCAGACGCTCTGTTCATTGGTTCCCTGCACGCCACGGACCACGGTCAGGAGACGGACTGGATGCGGAGGAAGACGAGTCAGGTTCGATGAGCCGTGACCCAGGCCAAAGTCATCAACACACACCCAAGAACAGAAGGTTAGTCCTCCCTGTGGCGGAAATATGCGTTCGCCTGAAAGAAGAAGTGGGAAGTGCTTCAGTCGGCAACAGGCAGGCAAGGGCGTAGGGTGGTAAACAGAACAGAGGCGGTAAATCATGGTGTCACCCACCTCGACTGCGGAATTGCAAAATAATCCGTATTCAACTTCTGACCTCTAACATGGACAGAAGTTCCAGTAATCAGCACGCATTGCTAGGAGGGCACATGAAGTCGCAACGGTAGGCCCGCAGAAACAAAACCAGTGGAAGGTCCATCATGCAAACAATCTGACAATGTACTAGGGGAACGAGGACAGAGAATGCGGGTAGATTGATACAGTACTGTTTCGGGCTTATTCTGCCTTAATTCAGCCAATCATAACCCTGACCACCAGCAGCTGCGACCAGAAACACAAAGATGCGCACAGACGCACCTGGCGCAGTCGGTCCACCACTGAGGCCTACCAGATGGGTCATAAGCACTTCATCGAACCGAAGTTCATCAGTGCCTCGCCACCTGTCATTCTCTGTGGCTGCAGATCGGGTATTTATCAATCAGGAATGGGCGCACACCGACCTATGGACTTCACGAAGCAAACAAGATCCGTATGGGTGGCAAAGGTTACGAAGAGGCAACCAATTACCAGGCCGAAGTCGGCCAAGTCATAATAGCAGCGAGGAGGGACGACAGAGAATGCGCGTAGATTGATACAGTACTGTTTCGGGCTTACTCTGCCTTCTTTTAGCCAATCATAACCCTGAGCACCAACTGGGACCGGAAACACAGACATGCGTTCGTACACGCCGCAGATGGTCCGCGGACGGGGTTTAACAGATGGGTCAAAAATACTTCATAGAACCGAATCTAATCAGCGCCTCGCCACTTGCCATTCTCTGCCGTTGCAGATAGGGTGTTTATCCACTCAGGAATGGTTGCACACCGATCCATTGGCTTTCAGAAGCAAGCATGCTCCGTATGGGTAGCAAAAGGCCACGAACAGGCGACCAGACACCAGGTTGCAATTAGCTCTTCCTCTAGGCTCCGGAGATCACGCACTTTTTTTCGCGAACCCCCCACCTTTGTGAAGAGAAACCTCGCCATGTGAAGCCTACCTCTCGGATGCTCCGCCGGGAAAGATTGATGAGGTCCACAGTATAGAAAGTCAGTGACTCAGATCAGCTGTCGACGGCGACGCATAGGGCTACATAATGCCCCCAGGTGCTTAACCAACTAAGATCTCATTTAAGGCGACCAAATTACCATGCCCATTCATCCAGGTAGCACTTCCCCACATATGAGTGGCAACCCCATCATCCTGGACAGCGGGACGTGAGAACATGAAATCTTCCACCAAGGCGTTGTTAAGTAGAGTCTGATTCGTCGGTCCAAATAATTCAACTCCAGATGGAATCATGCCAAAGGCATCGTTTAATGGTCAACTCAGTCCACGCCTTCTTTCCAGAAGTGGGACACAAATAAGAGGTCCTTTTCGCTAAAAAAAACATCGCAAAGTGCGCAACAGCGCTTAAAGTCAACAACGGATTTGCCTGCATTGCCCCATCCGATCAACCTATCCTTGCTGATTTTTCATTGGGTACCCCAACTGTCAGAGGCTGCTACTAATTCTTTTAGGCAGTATGTTACTACCGACAGAGACAAGGGAGACTGGAATGGCCATTTCTGGCTTATTAGCCGTCGTCAGCCAGCCATATCAACCCCCGAATCGTTGAACACCTGGGGCTCGATCCCGCGACCTGTTAGTTAGAAGTCCAACGTCTCTAACCACTGAGCTGGTTGGGCTCGAGAGAGAGAGAGAGAGAGAGAGAGAGAGAGAGAGAGAGAGGGTCAGTAAGGCACAACGGGACGAGCGAATTCCGCAAAAACGATCAATGAGCGCCCATCTACCGTTGTAATTCCTCTATCCACATTCGAACAATCATTTTGTGCACCGGCATTAATATTATACACCAACGTCTGTATCTTCCAGCGCAATGCACACGGCAAGGGCACACCAGCCCTGCTGCATTGCACATCGGGATGGGAACGATGATCCGACTGAAGAACATTGCTCACATACCGAAGGACGAATTCGGCTACCACGTCAGTCCGCCCACACATGATCGAAAGGGACACCTCAGGAACATATATGATGAACCACGACAAAAGTGCACAACGAGCCTGCCTATGTGTTTACTACCCCATTTCTGATCCGCATTATGCGCGGAGCCCGTGTGCGTGGGAGAGGGGGGATAAATCCTTTAGTGAAAGTGGAAGACGGTGCTGCCAGATCACAGTATTCCGGTTGCGCAACGGATGTCCTGCTTCGGAGTCATTGTGGGCACGCTCATCGGTTGGGCGAATATTAGTCAGTGTTCTGTCCCTTCTCGACGTGCATGACGGCCCTATGGTCGCCTGCTGCCAGAACGGCAAATCTTCCGGACTGACAGTTGTCCCGTCCGTGAAACAGACTGAGATATCAGGAAATGGGGGTCAAGTTGAACCGCGGGAGGACGCGGACATCTGTTGTCGACCGACGGTACATATCTGACAGACCTTAACTTTGAAGAAGAAGAAGAAGAAGAAGAAGAAGACACGATCGCCGGGACAAGAGCTTTATTAGCCTGACGTTTCGGATTTCTGCTCGAATCCATCATCAGAGACAAAAGCAGATAAGGGTGGTTCATGCATATGCGGCTGCATATCCCACATATCCCCACACTGCGGTCCAAGTCTTACAGTGTCGAGCGCAAGTGCTCGCATAAACTACCGCCAAAAAAGGGTTCAGTGCACTATCTTCGCGAAAAAGTGCGCCTAAATGGCTATTCTGAAGGCCTAGATCCACGATCCTGGAAGGCCGTAAGCGTGCGAGCCCAGTCTCGTTGGGGATGCATAAATGCGTCGTGAGGGGAGAAAAGGTGAGGCGAATGCCAGAGTGCCAGAGTTGGGTTGGATCTCCCTCCGTACTGCAGGTGGCTTTGCGTTAAATTCCACGGAGGTCCATTTCACAGTGAACTAACATTAGCCTTAGCTTTCTTAGCTCTGGACCGGGCTCTAATTCTAACTCTTCTAACCCCCACCCTTACCGCCTTAGAAGTTGGCGCGAAACCACCTGGAACATGGGGTACTTACTCCCAGGCCTGACCTCATACTGTAAGCTGAACAGAAGCGTGCCTTGCTGTGCATGAGAGAGCGATGGGCACCTTAGGTGACAGTTCGCGTCTTTTCTGGCGCGAAGTGCGGACTACGTGGAGTGATATTAACGAAGAAACATCTATCCACGTTTCTCAGTCTCCATCGTAGACAGAGTCTTGTCATATACCCTGAGCGGTGTGCAACGGGACGGCGTTAATCGTACCTCATCTACTTATTCCTCTGGAGACATTGTTCGCTGAGTTTAAAACTTGAACAAAAGAATCATTTTGAATGTACTTTAGGCAATAAAACGTGCTCAGGGGCCTCTACCCTAGGCGGGAAAATGTCGCGCCTTGTTCTAGCAAGGGAAATAGGCTGTCGTGCTCAAAAAGCTTCCTTATTTAAAAAAGTGATAGAAGAGGCAAGAACTTTCCCAGTAAAACGATTGCGAGTCGCGCCAGAAACAAAAACAAGCGCGTGCGCGCACAGACGGAGTCTGTCTGATGAGTCACAAGCACTCAATTGAACCGAAGCTCATCAGAGCTTCGCCACAGCGAGGCCCCCCCCCGTGTGAAAGTGATCACTGTGTCGCTCTGCGCCCTGACCGGCGGTGATCCGCTCGCGATCCCCAAAAGAGGGAGACGGACAGCCCTGAGACTCCCATTAGACATCGGCGAGCTGAAAGCAAAACTAGTTGGGGATAGGTTAAGATGCCACCTCAAATAATCGGCTGGTCAATGCTCCCCCCTGGTGCAGAAGGCCGGCCGGCATAACCAGAACAATGAGGCTGGAACAACTCTAGAACAGCAAGAGATCCCTAAAATGGTCTGATTTTTCTCGCCCCATCTTTTTCTTCATTTGCAATATAACCAAAACCCTCATCATCGACAATGTAAACTAGCCTTAGCATTATACAATGAGGAAGACGAGGATAGAACGAGAAGAGTGGGAGGAGGCCGGGAGAAGTGAGGAGGAGGATGAGGAGGG
>CACRXP010000009.1:617298-635114 GCA_902702965.1 Spirometra erinaceieuropaei | reverse complement strand
ACTAACTGCGACGCAAAAGGTTCGTGGAAGAAAGGGAAAAAAAACAGGAAGGCGGCAAAAACCAACGAGTGAGAAGGAATTTCCCTAATGGGCCGAGGGACGGAAATGCCAGCAGAGAGAGGAACAAAAACAACGAGTGCTTCAGTTTTGGCTCTCTTGCCGTACCCCTTTATGTCGGTACGGACGGCCATTTAAAAACAGGGCGATTTGAAGGGATACCGAAGCTGTGGGTGAAATGGGAAGTAATCCTAGGAAATTTTATGAAAAAGATGCCTTGGAGGAGCAGGAGAGTAGTACTAACACTACTGGTAGTGGTGGTAGTAGTAGTACTAGTTGACAGTAAAAGCAATATTAATTGCAGCCGTAGAAATAGTGGTAATGGTAGCAGTAGTGGTAGGAGTAGTAGTAGCAGTGGCAGTGGTAGTTGTAGTAATTGTAATTGTAGTAGCGGTGGTAGTAGTAGTAGTAGTAGTAGTAGCAGCAGTAGTAGTAGTGGTAGTAGCAGTAGTAGTAGTAGTAGCAGCAGCAGTAGTAGTAGTAAGGATAGTAGTAGTAGTAGTAGTAGTAGTAGTAGTAGTAGTACTAGTACTAGTAGCGACAGCAGTAGTAGCAGTATTAGTGGCATAAGTGAGTGACGGGGGCCGGGTGACAATGACGGCGACAGTAAGGAACTCGGTCAGCGAGAATAGTGCAGTGTTGGTGGTGGTGGTGGTGGTGGTGGTGGTGGTGGTGGTGGTGGTGGTGGTGGTGGTGGTAACAATAACAATGATAATAACGGGCGAACTATCCAATGCTGGAGGGGTGGGCTAACCTGAAGTGCCACTGAAGTGGCCCCCGACGTCTTCGACGGCTCAGCAATGGCAGGCAGCAGCCGTAGAATGACTAGTACAGCTCCGCTGTGCACAATAAGAGGGGTGGAGGCAAAGAAACGACGCTGAGTAGTGAGTGACGAGGCGATACTCTTGGGCGAGGATCCCGGTAGTTCGTACACCGTAAAGGGACCAGAGGTGCGGGGGGGTTGGTCTGGATCGAGTGAATACCTGTTGTGTAATGGACGATAAATAAGAGGAGTAAAAAGGAGAGGAGATTGGATTGCTATAACAACACACTCCCTACTACTGCTAAAAATACTACTATTAAATACTACTAAAAAATACCCAAATACAAAGTTTTCCCTAAGGAGACAACAAACGCCTACGTTGGCAGTCTAAGTCCAGCTTACAGGTCATGCGCTAGGTCTCTGTGCCAAAATTCGTTCCCCACCTACTCCTCTTCCTGATTTCCTTCATCCATTTCCAGTATTTTGCACGTCAAAACGATGTTAGGTGGCAGTTTGGGCACTTTAGGGTATAACCAGATCTTAGGACGATCTAGACGATAATTGTGAGGACGCCGATGCCAGCTACATAAAGAGGCGGCCAGGAAGTCAAGCTCCCTCTGTAGGACTGTGGCGGCAGCATCCGTTTCCATCATCTGACAGAATGAGTCTGCCCGGCAAACTGTCCAATCACCTTAGAAACTAATGCGCGGACTTTGAGTGCATGCCTCATCTCAGACCCAATCTGAAGGTTGGTATGAATGTTTGAGTTGAAATCCACCAGCCTCAGCGGTGAGTTCCGAAGGATTTACGCGCATTAAGTTCTGGGAAACAGTAAAGAGATTAACATTGAAATATTGAGTGTTCATCCACCAGAAGGCACTTGAGAGGCAATGGGTGAACCACCGGCCGCACAAAATAGGCGAAACACGCGTGTCTGTATTTTTAGAAAACATCCGTGCAACAACTTGATTTATCGAATTACCCATGTGACTAACTTCACCCCCCTATGTTAGTGTCAAGTCGTCTACTGAATCAACCCAGTACCACTGTTGACAGTATTATGAATCAGTAAAAAAAACGTGTGTCTCACCGTTTGTTCCAACTGAAGATGAAATGTAAATTGACTCATGGAGCCCTGAAGTAAACTATCTGACTGACTGCGCTACGATAATCCGGTGACTGGCTACTTTCGACGACCCAGGCGGTGCATCAGTCTCCAATCGGAACGCGGTTTGATCGTTGATGGTCAATTTTTCCATTCCCTCGTAGAACCACATTTCTGGCCGAAGGTATACTTACGCAGGAAATCGAAAATTTGACTTTCGCAGAGTGGAGAAAATAGGCGAACTGCGGTTGAGCGCAAACAGTCTGACTGGAAAGGGACAGTACAGTGCGTGACCGATCTCATGAAATGTTGGCCGAAGGTCTTAAATGCGTTTTCGACTAGAAAGGATTTATAAGGTGGTTTTGTAATATCAATTACCACGTGGCATAATCCTATAGTAGTTCAGACTCGGCAGGATGTCCGCTTTTGAATCCACTTCTTTTTGACCTCCCGCAGAAATCGTACTTGGAAAAAAGTGACTGCTTAAGTAGCATGCATTTTTCACACTGATTTTGGATGGTCTTATAAATTCAAATATATTTTATAGAAAACATGCACAAAAATGCTTTCTTTTACCTGTTTGGTAGAAAACCACATTGTCTTTATATTTTATCCCGTAGGCAAGGTTATCTTTCGGTTTTGAAAAAGTTTCTAATTATGAAGTTTTTAAGACCGTGCGATGTTCACATATACAGCATGGCACATGTCCGTTTACTAATGTTCTTCTTAAAGTGTAAAACGGAGTTCGTATCCATCACAAAGTTTTATGAACTCTTTGCAGTATCTTCTGAAAGGCATAGAGGAATATATGATTTTCCTTATCCGGAAATCGCTAAACACTAATGCAACGACTGAACAGGCTCAAAATAGTCGGGAATTGGGAAACTTTTTTAAAACATAAATATACACTTTTTCGAATATAGAATACGAAGAAAATGTGATTTTCTACCAAACAAGTAAAAGAAAGCATATTTTGTGCATGTTTTCTATAAAATATATTTGAATTTGTACGATCCTCGAAAATCAATGTCAAAAATGCATGTTACGGGTGATCAGAAAGAAGTGCCTTCGAAAGCCGACATCCTGGGGAGTCCGAACTACTATAGGATTATGCTACATGATAATTACTATTAACGCGCCACTTTATTAATCATTTATAGTCATAAATGCATCTCAGAATTTCGGCCAACATTTCATGCGATCAGCACGCACTGTATGTACAAACACTCTTAATAATTATTTCCCAAACAAATACGGGTGTAGAGGGCGTTTCATCCGGCGCAGTAATCCCGGGAGAGGGCTAACTGGTGCGTTGGATATCAGCGGGTAGGGGCGGTGACCGGGGTCCTAGAAGAGCATGATTAGGTAGGTTGACTGGCTCACCAGAGTCCTCGATCTCGAGACCCGACCTATCAATTTATCAAAACAACGAGCAACTATCGGAGGCGAACTTAGAGGATGAGTCGAGCTTTTGAAATTATTCGGAAATGAATGAGTAAACCTTTCGGAACAAAGCTTTTTGGGATCGCTCCGAAAGTTGGTATTTTTGGTTTAAAAAAGCTGTAATATCAACAGATTTTGTGTCCTTGACAATCGTATATGCCCGTTTATTGAGTTTCCTTGTGAAGTATGCGGCATAGTTCCCATGTACTCCAACATTTTATAAACCCCATATGAGATCTTAATAACATGGGGAAAGCAGGAGTTTCCCCACAGGAGAAGTATGTACCTTTTTGTTTGGAAACTGTAAACGCACGTGGAACGGCAGATCGGGTTGAAAAAATCAGAAAAAAAATTTATAAAAGCACCCAATCTTCGAAAAAACCTAATTTTCTACCAACTAACCGTAAAGAAGATATTTATGCGCATGTTTTCTGTAAACTACATTTTCACTTTTAAGGACTGGGGTTGAAGACGAGCGAGAACAGTCCAGCATCGAAAATTCAGGTCATCATTCGATCGGACAGCTCACCCCTCGTACGAGGCTCTGCGCAGTCCCGGCTAACGATAGGTGACAGCTGTCAACGTCGACGCGTAGCCAATCATAGAGACACAAGACACAACTGATTAGCTGGTGTAACTACTCAAATTAAGTGCTTTTTGCTACCCAGACACTTCTGACGGTGAAGTCAGAAATCCGTCTTAAAATAGCCTCCCTGTGTGCTCGGCTTTTCCCCCTCATCTCTATCACCAGACGATCCTGTTACACGCGTCTTCTCGCCAAGACAAGCTTGCTAAAATTATTTTTGGTTATTTTTAGGATGGACGGTCGGGTCTTTTTCCGTTGTCGCACCGGCAGTAGACAAGCCCCAGCCGCCTGTCATAAGCGACCGGTAGTACTAGGGGGTTTGGCGCTAACCTCTAAACATAACCCCTTGGGCCCAACCGTAAACCCGACCCCTAACCCCAAATCTAACCCCTAACACTAACCCCAACCCCTGACACTAACCCCTAACATGTGCGGCTACAAAATAAGATCTTACTATTGTAAACGGTCGGTGGACTAACTCATGAAATTCCAACCGAAATTCCAAAATTCGCTTTCGTTTCAAAAAAGATTAATTAAGTAGTGTTGTAAAACTAATCATCGTGCAGAATACTTCTATAATAATTCGGTTACCTCGGGATGCCGACTTCTGAAGGAACCTCTTTTTAGTTGCATACAAAAACGACACTCTGTAAAAAATGACTACTTATGTAGCATGCATTTTTCTCATTGATTTTCAATGCTCCCAAAAACTCAATTATATTTCGTGGAAAACGTGCATAAAAACGCTCACTCGTTTGCTCATTCGGTAGGAAATTACGTCTTTTTCCAATTTTATACTCAATATGGTTTTAAAAAGCTTTCTAATTGTGAGACCGTTCACAAAACGTCATGTCTCTGCATTTAATAAATGGGGCTTCTAAAGTTTACAATATAGCTCAAATCCACTGCTAAATTTTATGAACTCTAAATGGTCTCCTCTTAATACCGTAGAGAAATGTATGGTTTTACATACGCGGAGAATATACGACTTGTAGTTCGGAACTCCTGAATGCAAGTGTAACGGCATTGAATATTAATGAGAAAAATGTATGCTACATAAGTAGTCATTTTTTACAGACTGTCGTTTTTGTATGCAACCAAAAAAAGTTCATTCAGAAGCCGGCATCGCGAGATAACCGAATTATTATAGAATTATTCTGCACGATGATATGTTTTATAACACTACTTAATTAATGTTTTCGAAACGAAAACGCATTTCGGAATTTCGGTTGGCATTTCTTGAATAAGCTCACCTACTGTATACTCGCTCGCAACCGACAGGACAAAGAGCACGTAGCTCAGTGATTAGGGGAGTTGGACTTCTAACCATAACCCCTAAAGCCCAATCCTAACGCTAACTCCTAACCCTAAACCAAACCCCTAACACTAACTTCAACCCCTGACACTAACCCCTAACAGGTGCGGCTACGAAATAAGATCGTACTATTGTATATACCCGATCGCAACCGACAGGACAACGAGCACGTTGATCAGTGATCAGGAGCTCTGGACTTCTAACCAACAAGTCGCGAGATCGGGCCCCAGGGGTTGCACACCTTGGGGTTGGGTGTGACTGTCCAACGAGCCAGAAATGGTTAAACTGTTTTTCTTTCATAATCACTGTACGATTGCCATCCAGAGGTCCGAGCATGTGTTTCATCGATTTTTTGTGGCCGCACGACGTAGTTACGGGTACCCTGGTGACACCACTTCCCGCTATTTAACGGGACACCTTTGAAGTCTATCAAATGTCGATGCATTAGTCCCTCCGGGAGAAGTCTTTTCCGGCGTGACCTCAAGGATTGTGTGGAAAGTTAGGACGATTTCTGTTGGCTTCGGCGGAATAACTGCGTCAATGGCAGTTTGACGGTTGCGAACGCCGATGCGCACCGTATACCCCTTGGCGTGGTGGAGGCGTGTGAGTTAGGTTTATATTTATGGCAGACATGCGGGTTCGGACGCCGTGACTGACAGGGCTAAACAAACCGTCTAGGTGTGCTATACATGTCTAAGTGTCATAGGAGCCGGGTAGCTCAATCCATCAGGTCGTCAGTGGTGTATATATACATAGGCATAATGTTAATACCGCCAAAGACAAGGGAGACTGGAACTCCTGGGGCTCAATCCCGCGACCTGTCGATTAGAAATCTAATGCCTCTAGCTACCGAGCCACGGGCTCGTTGTCCTGTCGGTTGCGATCGGGACGAGTGAGTACCGGTGTTACTGTTCATATTTCATACGAAGCAACGTAATAATTAAACCCGGTTAGCTTCGAGCAAAATCTCAGGTTACTTTATGCATCTCGGCATTCTAGCTTTGGCTGGGGACCTGCGCACACAAGACAAGGCGATCTCTGGGGAAGAAGGTTTACTCATCTGATGTCTCGTACTCGTGCGCCAACACATCATCGGTCAGAATCTTTGCCTATATTCACACGTATATGTATGCATATGGCAAAATGACAGTACCGACAAAGACAAGGGCGACTGAGATGACCATCTATGAATTCATGGGTATTTTGGCAGATTTTGAATTTTTCATACTGTACTAAAGCCTTCCCCTTACTGCGTGGGTTCGAGGCGCCGAGGTTTTCACAGTTGGGTCGTTATTAGTCAGCCATACCCAACCGCAGGTTTTACGACCCCTGGAACTCGAACCCGCGACCTCTTGGTTAGCAGTTCAACGCGCCAACGATTAAGCCACGGGCTCGATGTCCCTGCGGTTGCGATCGGGAATATTGACGTTAGTAGAGAGACGCTCACCGATCGCGTCACAGGACACTCGCGTCCTCGTTGTGCCTTGTTTTTGTCGCTAATGCCATTCTGCCCATAATTCTAGCCGTTGATTGGCTGCAGGCGTGGCGGACTGTGGTTGTTGTTGTTGTTGTTGTTGTTGAGAGCAGCAACTCAAACTCTCACGAGTAGATCACCATCAGCAGTCTGGTCCACTGGGCAAAAACATTGTTCTGACGAAGAAGGCTATCGAGTCGAGCTTAATTACCTGTCTGAATTATTTTTCACAGCGATTACCCTAAATATATTTTGATCAGATCTTACTTCGTAGCCGCACCTGCAGTAGACAAGCCACAGCCGTCTGTCATACGGGACCGGTGGTAATGGGGGGTTTAACACTAACCCCTAACCATAACCCCTAAAGCCCAACCCTAACTCTAACCCCTAACACTAACCCCAACCCCTGACACTAACCCCTAAGAGGTGCGGCTACAAAATAAGATCTTACTATTGTAAACGGTCGGTGGGCTAATTCATGAAATTCCAACCGAAATTCCAAAATGCGCTTTCGTTTCGAAAAGATTAATTAAGTAGTGTTGTAAAATTAATCATCGTGCAGAATACTTCTATAATAATTCAGTTACCTCGGGATGCCGGCTTCTGAATGAACCTCTTTTTGGTTGCATACAAAAACGACACTCTGTAAAAAATGACTACTTATGTGGCATGCAGTTTTCTCATTGATTTCTACCTCGCCATTTGTGTCCGGAAGACAGTGAGCCTACTTCACCGAGGCATTCATTTGGCTCGGCATTCGCGGGGGTGCTCTGCGAACGCTCTAATGGGTCAAACCATTTTCCATTCCTGCGAGCGGTCCCAGACGCGTCGACCCTACAACCTGATAGACTGCAACATACAGTAGGTGGGCTAACTCATGAAATTCCAACCGAAATTCCAAAATTCGCTTTCGTTTCAAAAAAGATTAATTTAGTAGTGTTGTAAAACTAATCATCGTGCAGAATACTTCTATAATAATTCGGTTACCTCGGGATGCCAGCTTCTGAATGAACCTCTTTTTGATTGCATACAAAAACGACACTCTGTAAAAAAATGACTACTTATGTGGCATGCAGTTTTCTCGTTGATTTTCAATGCTCCCAAAAACTCAATTATATTTCGTAGAAAACGTGCATAAAAACGCTCACTGGTTTGCTCATTCGGTAGGAAATTACGTCTTTTTCCAATTTTATACTCAATATGGTTTTAAAAAGGTTTCTAATTGTGAGACCATTCACAAAACGTCATGTCTCTGCATTTAATAAATGGGGCTTCTAAAGTTCACAATATAGCTCAAATCCACTGCTAAATTTTATGAACTCTAAATGGTCTCCTCTTATTACCGTAGAGAAATGTATGGTTTTGCATACGCGAAAAATATACGACTTGTAGTTCGGAAACCCTGAATGCAAGTGTAACGGCATTGATTTTCAATGCCCCTAAAAACTCAATTATATTTCATGGGAAACATGCACAAAATATTCATTCTTTTACTCATTCGGTATAAAATTACATCTTCTTTCAATTTTATACTCGAAAGAAGGGTATTATTCGGTTTTCAAATACTTGACCAATTGCCGAATAATTCTGAACCCAACCTGCCGTTACACTTGCATTCAGGGTTTCCGAACTACAAGCCGTATATTTTCCGCGTATGGAAAACCATACATTTCTCTACGGTATTAAGAGGAGACCATTTAGAGTTCATAAAATTTAGCGGTGGATTTGAGCCCTACTGTAAACTTTAGAAGCCCCATTTATTAAATGCAGAGATATGACGTTTTGTGAACGGTCACTTCACCCTATTAAAGTCTCACAATTAGAAACTTTTCAAAACCAAATTTCAACCTTCTTTCGAGTATAAAATTGGAAGAAGATGTAATTTTCTACCGAATGAGCAAAAGAATGAATATTTTATGTATGTTTTCCTTGAAATATAGTTGACTTGCCAAGGGCATCGGAAATCAATGATAAACATTCGTGCTACTTTTTACAGAGTATAGTTCTTGCATGCAGTCAGAAGGACGTCTGCTCGAAAGCCGGCATCCCGAGGTAACCGAATTATTATAGAATTATTCTGCATGATGATTAGTTTTACAACACTACTTAGTTAAACCTTTCGAAACGAAAACGCATTTCGGAATTTCGGTTGGCATTTCATGGGTTAGCCCACCTACTGTATACCCGATCGAAACCGACAGGACAACGAGCCCGTAGCTCAGTGATTAGGGGTGTTGGCCTTCTAACTAACAGGTCGCGAGATCCAGCCCCAAGGTTTGCACACCTCAGGGTTGGGCGTGAATGGCCAAGCGAGCCAGAAATCGCCATTCTAGTCTCCCTTTTCTTTGTCGGTAATGCTAAAATACAAAAAATAGCTCTCATAGACAAGGAAAACGCTTGATCTCACAGACGGATAACAGATAAAGTCGGATCGCCTTGTTTACCGCATAAATCCCAAAGGTCAGCTTACTTGTCAAACGAATCTGTAGCCATGGCCATGAGGTATCGGAAGATGAGACAGATGTCCAGAAACACAGTCGGAACGCCAGACAGCTGTGCCAGCAGGGACTCTGCCGTCTGCTGTCGCTGCGCGGTGGTTGGGCTGGCCGTTGGTGTGCCGGGGCTGGAGGCTGGCATGGCGACCAGTTGGCCGCACTCCAGCAACTCCGGATGCAGAAAAGCGATACGAAAGGCGTTGGAGAGTTGGAAGTCGGCGGCCGCTGCGGTGGCGCAGGTATCCGGTGAGGCGGGGAGTTGACCGGTACTACTCTCCACGGCGACCTCGGGCTGGTTGTTCTGCGCCGGGGGCTGCGATGAGGGGCGGACAGGGTCTACTACAGTCTTCTGGTTGAAGCAGCCCAGGAGCCGGAGAGCCTGTTCCAGGTTCTCAAATTGCATCTGCAGAAACAAAAATGCCCATACGGGAACAGGATATATGAGAGGGCGCTGACTGCCTTGTTTAATTTCCGAGGAAACTAATGCGCGAACTTGGAGTAGACCTTTCGAAAGGGGCCTTTTCAGGCACGGTTCAAAGTTTGATATGAATATTTGAGCTGAAATCCATCAGCTACTGCGGAATAACCGCTTAATATTCACAAACCGCCAACAGGCACTCAGTAGTATACAACTGTACAATGATTTACCGTACTAACAACATAGGTATTAGCTAAAAGCCCAGACACGCGTGTTTCGCCGATCTTATGCCGCTGCCTGACGCAGCTGCGAGGGGTTCGGCTCGTCAGTGGGTCCCCAGCTTTCCCCGTGTGTTTTCTGGTATATGAAGTCCACTTTCAACTTGCCTTGTTTAATTTCCGAGGAAATAAATGCGCGAACTTTGAGTGGATCTTTCGAAACGGGCCTTTTCAGAAACGGTTAAAAGTTTGATATAAATATATATATATATATATATTTGGGCTTTTAGCTAATACCTGTGTTGTTAGTGCGGTAAATCATTGTACAGATTAGTAGTCCGTCTAGACCAATGCCAACACCACCATCGTCGTTGTTGCCTTCGTAGGCACTTAAGCCATCAGACATCCCGATAGCAGGCGGCAGGGAACTGAAGTGGACTCTAAATCGAGACCCGAGGTGTAACTGGACGAGCACACCCCAAAACCTGATTCCTACGATAGTGAATATTTTCGACCAAAAGCCGCCGGACAACGGACCCTTGACTAAACGCTCAATAACCTAAGAATCCAGGTTTAAAATTTCAAGTTATTCGAAGCTGGGGTTCGACACGGCAAACTGAGGACGGCCGTCTAAGCCAGAAATGGTACCGCCTTCTCGGCGTATATTACTGGTAGCTGTGCGACTCTTGAGAGAGCTCCAGGGGCGCAACGGGACAGTGACGCTGGAGCACAGTGGGGTCGTGTTGATTATCCCACCCAACTGGTCAACCTGGTGTAGTCTTCTCGTCAAGTGGAGGACAGGCAGTTCTTAATAATTCGCCTTCTCCTGCAATATTGAGCTACAAATCGGACTCTTTCGGTGAGAACTTGTGTCCCTCAAGACAACAGTCGCGTTTGGACAGACTAGATGACAAGGAGACACGATGACTAGAAGGGGAATTCAATTCGTCCACACTTTCAGATCCACACACGAATCCATCATCAGAGACAGACCTTTATCCGTAGCTTTCACTGATGAGAGGTCTGAGTGTGAATCCAAAAGGTGAGAAAAGTAGAATTCCTGTTTCAGCAATCACGTCGCCCTCTTTTCCATTGCTTCCAGACACTGACTTCTTCGTTTGTACCTGCAAGACTAGAGGCAAATATGCTAAGATAGATGGTTAGTTAATTAGGTCGCGAAAGGAGACCACTACAACTGCTACTGGCTTCGAGTAGGTTCCTTGTCCGCAGAGGTTTGACGGAAGCCAGGAAGTCCAACACGGCTTGAGAAATGCACCAGACAGGTACTGTCTGCATTCAGTGAAAGAGGCACGATAACAAATACGATGTTGGTTTGAAGATGACTCTAAGAACGAGTGCAGTCTGGCGAGATGGACGATAGTACAGCGCTTGATCATTCTCAAGTGTTGATAAGGCACAGTCTCCTCCCCCCTCCATGGAAATGGCCGATAGGCTCGTCAGCGAGCCAAACCTAAAAGGCCCCGGAGTTCACAGCTCTTTCCACTTCCATCCAACGATCTCCATGGATCCACAAAAACTCTCTGCCATCGGGATCGAATGGGACTCAGAACTCCGTTACACCTTAAGCCAGATAATAGCTTTAACAAGGGCATCCGGAAGGTTAGGCTAATGACGACTCCCGCGGGGGGGGGGATTTTGTGAGAGACCAACCCATTCATCTCAGTTGTCGCCGCCGAGCGTCTAAGGGTGACAACACAAAAAGGAACGGACGTCCACCCGTCAGTTCAACGGTTGTGAACGACGGTTTCCACAACCATATGGACGACACCGTGGTGGGCGCAGGACAGCGGCTAGCAAGTGAACAGCAGATTTTCAAGGCATCTACTGAACTCTCTCTCACCTCTCCCACTCGACCTGGGACAGAGGTCAAGACAGAGTCAGTAAGACCGGAGGCGAGATAAGCTGCAGCGGCTGACAAAACTAAACAGTCCGTCTACGCGTGCCACACACGGTCTGATCCAACATACAGGCGCCCACAAGGGCAAGGGGACGGCTCGTAATCCATCTGAGTGAGTGCCCTATAGGTCTGTCTCTGCGTCTTGCGTAGACCGAGTTATACCGTCAATTAGCAACCTCCCAGAGGACGACTTTAAACGCACTGTGATAGTTCCCAGTGCACGTCAGATGAGGATTGCGCTGAAATGCCGTGGGTACTGAGTCCCCAGAGTCGGCCTCACTACCTCTCCCTCTTATATGCGCCAGTCCATTGTCCGAATCGGTCAGCCAGCCGGTGTGAGCACTAGACGCAAATGGCTGGCCCGGCGCGAGTCTGCACCTAGGAGGGACAAACCGCCCACATGTGTGACATTTTTGTTATTAGATGCACAGGCTCTGCACTGCCCGGTTAAAGCATGTCGTGTCCGAATCTATCCTCTCTCTCTATTCCACTCAAAGAACACTAGACAGGCTGGTCGGACTTGAAGAAGGCATCGACGCGAGTTAGTATCGCGGTGTAGATCACGATGGGATCAATGTGAAATACATGCCTTCCTCCCGCCCATGGCTCATGCCTCGCGGTCAAAGTCGGTGGATGAGATCGATGGCCGTTGGTAGCATTTGCAAAAGTTATGACAGCAACGCTTATACAACCAGGAAGGCTAACGATCGTCCCTCGCCTACACTTATGTCTGCAGATACATAATTACTGGTAAACAGCCATCAACACTACTTATCCTCCCCCAAGCTCAATCCTCCGCCTGCGTAGGACGACGGACAGAGCTCCTAAATTAATTTGTCTGTGCATAGTACTGACTGTCTGCGGGCAGGATGTGAAAGTAGTACACGGCAATTCCGCTGAAGGTGATGGATTTCAGCCCAACTATTCGCACCAACCCTCAGGCCAAGCCTGGAACATTTGGTGCAGAAGAACTTGCCCTAAGTTCACGAAGGCAAAGTAAAGGCTGTAGTACCGACGGCTAGAGCACGTATCAGAAAGGCGCATTGGGAAGGTAAGGGGAAGGGAGGCATGATGCGTATAAAATCGGCGAAACACGTGCAGTAAGTACGGTAAATCAGCATGACTTCTCGGATTATTCGCATGATCTACTTAACTCAGAAGCCTGTTGGACATGTAGGCCTAAGGAGGATCTGTCGAAAGCCCGGCAGATCGTGTTTTCAGCCCAATAAAAACTTTGTCTTTCAAAGCAGTGGTGAATGGAGTTGCAGGGAATTGGAGAATGGGGGGGGGCGGTCCACAAAAACGGAAATATCACCGAGGTAGGTTACGTTTGATGTGGCCTGCCTGGATCATGAGACAATACACTGTGTATGAACAGGTAACTTTTCGCCGTTTAGGATTACGGTAGTGGCTAAGGGTTTGTGAATAATTAAAAAGCGGTTATAATACAGGCAGGGGTGGATGTTGGCGAAAAGCACGAGGGAAGAAGAACAGGAACAGCTGTTGGCCTTCCTGGATGTGCTTGTCAGACGAAACCTTAACGGTGAACTTGAAACGATGGTTCATAGGAAGGTAACGAACACCACACAGCTTCTCAGTTTTCACAGCTACCATCCGGTGGCTCACAAAGGAAGCTGTGTGAAGGCGCTCTTCAAACGGATCCAAACTCATTGCAGCAAACCGGAGAACAGAGCACGTGAGGCCCGTTATCTCCGCGACCAGTTTGTGCAAAATGGCTATCCGAGGGCATTCATAAGTCGCTGCCTACGCGGTTGCCACCAGAGGACTCGAGCACCAACACGACCGACGATATGGCATTCTCTGCCATACATCAAGGGCGTTTCAGAGGCGACCGAGCGCATTGTTCCGGAGCTAGGTGTGGGAATTGCACACAGCTCCAAAGCCACCATGCGCAATAGGGTCATGATAATCAAAGACCGGTTAAAGCCTGAAGAGCAATCTGGATAAGTGTATCGCATTCCGTGTCAAAATTGTCTTTGTAACTACACAGGGCAGACTTGGCGCATGCTCGGATCGCGCATACACGAACATAAGCTGGCTGTGTGACGAGGCGACGCACTATCACAAGTGGCCGCCCACACCTACGAAATGGGTCACGAGTTTAACATCGCAGCCACCAAAATAGTCGCCCACGCCGGGAGCCTGGGCCTCGGATGAGAACTCCGTCAATCGCGCTATCGATCTGTCGCCGGCGTACAGAGCCCTGCGTAGTCACCTCCAGTCTTGCGCCATCGGCCGATGATTGGCCTACATGCCCTATAACTGTCGCTTGTTCTGTTACTGCTACTACCTCTGACGATGGACTCCTGTACGAGTCTGAAAGCTCAGGACAATAAAGTGTTCCCGTACTCGACTCTTCTTCTTCTTCCCCTATGCAAAAGCCCTTAATGCTCTAGCATTTTTGTGAAAAACCCCTTGTGCTAAAGTCGGCCCTCGCAAGGGGCAGCGCTGTGGAGACGCTGGGCTAGATTGGGACACGGCAGGCGTTAACTGAGTACCGCAGAAGTCACGCGGTCCCATAACAAATGACACACACACTGATGGGCATGACAGAACGCCTGGGCGCTGGGTCACGCCGCGCCCAATGCCCTCATCAGGTTGTTAACCGACTCGGACAGCGGACTGGTGCAAGGAAGAGGGAAGAAACGGTGAGGTCGACTCTGCAAAATCCGCTCCCACGGCAGATCAGTCTATAAACAATTTGACGCGATAAAAGTAGTTGCTTGGAAAGCTGCCAACTGCCAGGGAGGAAAGTCAGTCGGTAAGGATCGGGTGAAGGACCCCAAGCATCTGCGGTACACAAAGAACACCTACTGTACTTACTTAAGTGGGTTTTAGTCCGGCACGATTATTTCGGTTTGGTGTTTCATCGTTCAAGGATGGATCGTCTGTTGTAGACGGTCTGGTGCATTATCTACAATGACCTCAGCTCAGAGAGCTGAGAAGCGATCGTTGTAGACACTTAATGTTTATTTTACTTAATTGTCCAGCCCAATGTCGGTTGCTGTATATCAATGCATTAAAATTTTTCCGCCCGAAAAACGAATTTACCAATTATCTATGCTTATTTTGCCATTCCTCCATGTATACATAGGCCCGCCCGTAAAACCTCTACTACAACCTTCCCCCTAAGACAGGCTCCTTTGGCTGGTCGTGTGCGTGTTTGGGATCTTTCACCCGATCGTTGCCAGTCAGTCCTTCCAAGATGGAGGGT
Organism: Spirometra erinaceieuropaei; assembly: GCA_902702965.1. NCBI lineage: Eukaryota > Metazoa > Platyhelminthes > Cestoda > Diphyllobothriidea > Diphyllobothriidae > Spirometra > Spirometra erinaceieuropaei. The sequence goes on along the minus strand of CACRXP010000009.1, from coordinate 620,087 downwards.
CAGGTCTAATGGTTCCTTTTGAATGTGACCTCTACGGCACTCTCACCGCGTACGGAATTCGAGCAGCACTCTTTAACCTGCGAAAACCTGTTATGTGTTCCCCCGGAACCAGGCTGTGTGTGTGTGTGTGGCACGCGCAGACGGATCGGTTGTCCCCTGTCACTCCCTGATCCCGACCCCAGGTCCGGTCGTTTTTGTTCTGTCTTGTCACCGGGCCCAAGCGGGAGAGAGGGTGGCAGACACAAGTCGAAAGTCTGCTAGACAAGCTCACAGACAGGCTACCGTCTTGCGCCTACCACGCTGTGGGGCACAAGACAGTCGAACTGATATGCTAGACTGATGAGCACTCGCAGCTCTGAACCGGATGTGCAGAATACACAACATTTTCAACCTATGGGAGAAGCGGCTCAAGAAGTAAGTCCGATACTCAAGCCTGCTATGCAACCGGCTAGACTGCCGTCTCTGTGTCTAACAAAATGCCTACGGTTTGACAAGATCCTGGTGCGAAATTTTAGTAGACACACAAAGCAGATAAAGGGCGGATCGGCATTAGTCTTCGCGACGCCATATTCAGGCAAGCCAACACGATTTAGCGAGGGGAAAACTGAAACTGGGGAGCCAGGAAGGAGTTGCCGTCCACTGGGCTTGCTTCAACCGCACCAGGGCAACCGCTGACGTACACGCAACGCGTTGAGATTACAACAGCATGGAACGGATAAAGATATGACGAGGACGAGTAGATGGTGGATAGCGTGGGAGGAGAAGAAGAAGAAGAAGAAGAAGAAGAAGAAGGAAGAGGAGGAGGAGGAGGAGGAGGAGGGGGAGGGCTTACCTCTACAGCAAAGTGCTTCGCACTGGCTGGTTCAAATGTCATGGCCAGGGTGAGGACAGCAATCACCGCCTTGACAAGCAGGATCAGTTGGCGTTTGGACTCGCTGGTCAGCAGGTGAGGGGAGATCTGGGATGAGTCAGTGACCGTGGCGACCGCGGCGGCGGCGGAATCATCGGCTTTGGGGGCGAAGTGGCCATTCAGACGCACCGCCTCCTGTACGATATGGACAAATCCGTTGCACTTGCGAAACAGCAGCCGACAGCGATGAGATTCTCGCAACACATGACACAGAAGACGCATGACCTGGGAGGACGAAAAAGAGGAAAATGAGATCGCATCGCGATGATACCTTAGAGAACCTGACTAGGCGGACGAGAAGTCAGAAAATGATGGGAGAAAGGTGGTCAGCATAGCATAATAGAGGGGATAGGGTGGACATAAAGAGGAACAAGTCTGTGACTTTTCTAACAAATCCAGTTTTTTTTCATCAATTGGCTTTGCTGCGGCACGTGTCGCAGCTTATACAAAGGCTTTTCATGGACTCTACACAAGCCTGCTTCGCCGTTTTCTTGCATTAAGTTGAGAAAAACGAACGCCCTGGCCCCAGTTACGGTTTTAGAATTCTACCGGAGCTGCTCGTGACGTGGGTGCTGTGTGTGGAGAGGACGTTATGTCCGAAAGAACCCCGTCTGAACCGCCTGAATGTACTTTGGAAGAAAATGATCAGTAAGCCAGCAGAGAATTGACGGTGAAACTGAACTTGCACCACCAGATCATCCTCAATCAGTCGGAGTCGATGGCAAGAGTCCAAAGTCCTGTGGCATGGGTGTTAGGTGTTTTCTTAGAAAACAACAGGCATCGGCGTTTTGCTATTGCCGAGGGTCTGCTTTCGCACCAAAGGTGAATTACTCCGGTGCCTAATCACTGACGATGGGAACTGGTACCTGCGTGTCAATGGCAAGAGAGGAGTGAGTGAGCCTCAATGCGTAAGCAACATCTCGACCTACGCAGGATCGTCTACCTCAAAATGCTCGAGAAAAAAGCAGACCAACAGCGCCGCTTAAATTAAGCTATTCAACGACAGAGGTCTCATTGTGAAGGCTTGACAACGCCCGACGTCACATCAAAACGGCCATCCAAGAGCTAAACTGAGAATCTGAACAGCTTCGTCAGACTATCACCCTTTCCGGTCGCCTTCGCACCAAATGGGCGGAGTAGCACTTCATAAGCACGAAGACTTCAAAACTTTAAGAGATGCAATCACTGGAACAAGAAGTTTATTGGCCTGCAGTTTCGGATTCTCACTCGAACCCATCATCAGAGACGCTTCTATCGGCAACTTCGAAACTTATTTAGGCCTAAAATGCATGCAATGTCTCCGCATCCACGTGAACGATTGTCTGTTGACAATTTATGAATATTACGCAGTCATCCCACTGAAACTGACTGATTTCGGAATAATCATACCGACTTCCGGGGTGAGCTTATAAGGCTTTATCCCGAATGATGAACTCCAACTTAGCCCGTTCATTTCTGAGGGGATCAGGAGGCTTAAATAGAAGCTCTTGCGGGCAGAGATAAGGGAGGCTGGAATAGCCATTTGTGGCTCATCAGACGTCATCAGCTAGTTACACACAACCCCAAATTTTGCAACCCCTGGGGCTCGATTCAGCATTCTTGGTGTTAGAAGTTCAACGCCCGAACCATTGCGCAACGGGCTCGTTGTCCCGCCGACTGCTACTGAGTATATTAATCATGATAGAACAGCCCTCTGCCATAAAAACTTTTGTTTGGAAAGTTTCACACAGTAGTCACGCACATGGGGGCGGCGGGACGGTTAGCCAGCGCACAACGAGGGAGCTAGTGGAGAAGCAGATAAGAGTTCACAAAAGAACGCCGACTAGGAAAGGCGAGGAAAAGACACATGATGAGAGGAGAGGGAGGAAGAAGAAGAAGA
>CACRXP010000009.1:602979-616413 GCA_902702965.1 Spirometra erinaceieuropaei | reverse complement strand
GCTGGACAACAAACTAGATGAACTGCGGCATGCCGCGGCGATGGCCGAGACCGCGAAACGGAGAGGTTGTAACAGAACCTGCCTAAAAATTCATGCTTTTTGGTGTTTACGCCGGTAGGCGGCCTGCACTGACCGGTTCTCGACTTTTGCAAACCACAACCAACTCAATAAGCCGATTAATGCATGAGTCATCCGAATGCATGGCCTCGGGGAACTCTCGGTCTTTTTTTAATATAACAGGACCTGACGATGCCAGTTTTGTCCCAGGCAAATGTGTGCCCGGTATATAGGGTATGCATGGCCAGTCGAGACAGATGGTCTCGTGACTTAACTGTCAGCATGCGTCTGACGACGGATTTCCCCGTCTGGCCACAACATATAGCATCGCAGGCACCGCATGGGATCCTGTTGACGACTTCTCTCTTGTCCAGGTGGCCAATCCTACCCTGAGGACGTATAAGCTGAATGCGTAAAGTAGTCGCCGGTCAGCGCACCACTTGAATTTGGTCTCCGCTCAGGTGTCTCTCAAAGAGTTTAAACATATTTTTAATGCGCGAAGAAGTCGCCAGGCATTTGCTTTAGGCACCTGATTGGAACTATCTAACGCCGTTTCTTTTAACTCTCGTCGTTCCGTGCATTAATGTAAAAATCGGCAAGATTTTATTTCGTAGCCGCACCTGTAAGCGGTTAGGGTTAAGGGGTCAGTGTTAGGAGTTGGGGTTAGTACTAGGGGTTAGGATAGGCGTTGGAGGTTAGTGGTTAGGGTTTACGGCTAGGAGTTATGATTAGGGGTTAGTGTTAAACTCCCTATTACCACCGGTCCCGTATGACAGGCAGCTGGGGTTTGTTTACTGCAGATGCGGCTACGAAGTAAGATCCAACCAAATTATTTTTAGGGTAATCGCTATAAAAAATAATTTAAACAGGTAATTCAGCTCGACTCGATAGCCTTCTTCGTCAGAACAATGTTTTTGCCCAGTGGACCAGACTGTTGATGGTGATCTACTCGTGGGAGTTTGAGTTGCTGCTCTTAGCAACAAAAACAACATTCCGCCACGCCTGCAGCCAATCAACGGCTAGAATTATGGGCAGAATGGCATTAGCGACAAAAACATGGCACAACGAGGACGCGAGTGTCCTGTGACGCGATCGGTGAGCGTCTCTCTACTAACGTCAATATTCCCGATCGCAACCGCAGGGACATCGAGCCCGTGGCTTAATCGTTGGCGCGTTGAACTGCTAACCAGGAGGTCGCGGGTTCGAGTTCCAGGGGTCGTAAAACCTGCGGTTGGGTATGGCTGGCTAATAACGACCCAACTGTGAAAACCTCGGCGCCTCGAACCCACGCAGTAAGGGGAAGGCTTTAGTACAGTATGAAATATTCAAAATCTGCCAAAATACCTATGAATTCATAGATGGTCATCTCAGTCGCCCTTGTCTTTGTCGGTAATGTCATTTTGCCATATACATACATATACGTGTGAATATAGGCAAAGATTCTGACCGATGATGTGTTGGCGCACGAGTACGAAACATCAGATGAGTAAACCTTCTTCCCCAGAGATCGCCTTGTCTTGTGTGTGTAGGTCCCCAGCCAAAGCTAGAATGCCGAGATGCATAAAGTAGCCTGAGATTATGCTCGAGCTAACCGGGTTTAATTATTACGTTGCTTCGTATGAAATATGAACAGTAACACCGGTACTCACTCGTCCCGATCGCAACCGACAGGACAACGAGCCCGTGGCTCGGTAGCTAGAGGCATTAGATTTCTAATCGACAGGTCGCGGGATTGAGCCCCAGGAGTTCCAGTCTCCCTTGTCTTTGGCGGTATTAACATTATGCCTATGTATATATACACCACTGACGACCTGATGGATTGAGCTACCCGGCTCCTATGACACTTAGACATGTATAGCACACCTAGACGGTTTGTTTAGCCCTGTCAGTCACGGCGTCCGAACCCGCATGTCTGCCATCAATATAAACCTAACTCACACGCCTCCACCACGCCAAGGGGTATACGGTGCGCATCGGCGTTCGCAATAGTCAAATTGCCACAGAGGCAGTTATTCCGCCGAAGCCAACAGAATCCGTCCTAACTTTCCACACAATCCTTGTGGTCACGCCGGAATAGACTAATGCATTCCCGGAGGGACTAATGCATTGTCATCTGATAGACCTCAAAGGTGTCTCGTTAAATAGCGGGAAGTGGTGTCACCAGGGTACCCGTAAATACGTCGTGCGGCCACAAAAAAATCGATGAAACACATGCTCGGACCTCTGGATGGCAATCGTACAGTGATTATGAAAGAAAAACAGTGTAACAGCGTTCGCGACGAAGAACACCATGTGAAAGTACGCATGTTGCGAATTTTAAAAGCATGCTACGGACGACAAGGTGACTTGAGATTATGCGGCGTGTGCGCAAAAGTAGTGCGGCCACAATTAATCAAATTGAAGGATTTCGACCAAGAATTCCGCTTCCACATGAATCGGAATTGGCAAAACAACACAAACTGGTCGGCTTGTGTGCAGAGAACCAAAGTAGAGTACAGCCTGTCACCCGAATTAATCCACGGCGGCCTTCAGAGGACAGGCAGGTTGTGTTTTGTGAGCACCAAGTGACCCGAGCGCTCTTCGCCGAGTCGACTAGAAAGGTTCGTGCGGAAAGAGAAATGCGCGTAATAACTTAAGACCTTGAGAAGGACTGTTTTCCAGCGGTCAGTGCGCGCGTGCGTCGGTTGCGAAAACAACACTGCCAACGAGACATCCGACCGTAGTCATGGGGCTGTCCTTTGTTTCACCTCGACAGCGAGCAGAGAAAAGTGGCTGTCGCGCGTGCGACCTTCTCCCAGGGATCATTTGTTGGCATGGTCCTCACCGCCAAACTTCCTCCGGGTAGTAAAAACTAAATTTATTGAAGTAACTGTGGCGCTCAAGATTCCCACCAACTCCTCCTCTTCTCAATTATGACTTGGGCTAGCTCAGTGACTGTTTACTGATTCGATGTACTGGAAGAAAGTTCAATCGATCATTCCGATAAAAAAGGGATGATCCGGAGCTCCGGGTTTTGAAGGAGTTAAAAAGTTTCACGTTTTCACCGTCTCCTGTCAGGAAGGTAGGTAAAACGAGATAAGAGGGACAGAAGTTTGTGTGGCAGTTGGCTGGTCGGTCGGTTGACATCCAGGTTTTCTGCACCTGCCTTGCTGTGTGGGCATCGCCTCGGCCCACAATCTCAACGGCGTCAAAGTTGAAAATGTGTCCCATCTGCGCGGCATGGGTCGCCAAATCCGACTCTGGGTTCAACATTTAAGCGGCATTGTTGGGACCCTGTACTAAGGCGGTGATCACTTACCAACAGGGTGGTAGTGGTAGTAGTAGTAGTAGCAGCAGTAGTAGTATTAACGGCAGTGGTGGTAGTAATAGTAGTAGTAGTAGTAGTAGTAGTAGTAGTAGTAGTAGTAGTGGTAGTGGTAGTGGTAGTAGTAGTAGTAGTAGTAGTAGTAGTAGTAGTAGTAGTAGTATTAGTAGTAGTAATAGTAAAAGTAGTGGTAGTATTAGTAGTAGTAGCAGCAGCAGTAGTAGGGGTACTAGTAGTAGTAGTAGTAGTAGTAGTAGTAGTAGTAGTGGTGGTAGTAATAGTAGTAGTAGAAGAAAAAGAAGAAGAAGAAGAAGAAGAAGAAGAAGAAGAAGAAGAAGAGAAACCCCACTGGACGATTAGAAACGCCTGCGCTCCGTTATCGACTTCGGTGCAGTCGCGAGCAAGCAAACTGCCACAAAGACCCTGGGAGGTTGCTGGAACTTTGGATGGCTGGGCACGCAGCAGCAGTGAGGAATGGCACCCACAGGATCATACAGGAAACCTTAAGAAAAATGCCAATCGCGTTGGTCACGAGACATGATTTTCCGCCCCGCGGTACCACGACATGCACACTGACCCCTCCCTTCTCCAATACGAGCGGAATTCTTGTCTCAAAGATAGACTCTCCTTTTTCTCAAATGCCTCCTTCGACTAGGCTTTTTAGAGGTATTGGAAGAGCATAACACGCTAATTCTACAGTCGCCATCTACATCTGTATATGATGCTTAAAGTGTGCAAAGAACAATTCTGTAGTGAGTAAGGATACTGAATAAGAGAAAGGTGACTAAGGGTCCTGATCTGAAGGTCAATTCGCTCTGCAGGGGGGAGGAGGAAGGGAAGGGAAGGAGTCGGCAATGAAGCGGCAAAACAAACGATCTAGTCGACTTACATGGCTTAAAAACAGTGTTGATACACTTCTCCAGATGTTGAATCACAACCTCCAGAATGCCCACGTTGCGATAGAACTCCTTCAGGCCTGGAAAGGTCCGAACCAGTCGAAGGAGACAGGCAAACGCGTGTTGTAGGCAACTCGGCAGTCTGTAAACAGAGCAGCATTAGAAGTGGAAGGTCAGACTGACGGAGGAGGCGAGAAGACAAAGGAATGAATTGGAGAGGAGAGCAATGCGGCGGCCACGTAGTATGACCGAATAAGAATCACCGTATTGACACCGCCCGGCTTCTTAAGAACTCATATATGCGATTAGGTGATAAGGATAGAAGGCGCAGGGCTCTTGAAAAGCTAACTGATGATTCAACAGAAGGAAGGCAACCCAGTTGTCACATGAAACTGTCGGTGCGACTAATTGGTATGCAAAAACAGTCAGGGTTTCCACCTGATTTACTTGTGGAAAACCTGGCGACCGCGGTGGGGTTCGAATCCACAATGGCAAGAGAAAGGTTTGAGTACAGCCAACGCTCTAACCACCTGACGTACGAGGCTCAGCCGGGAACCGTGAGTTTAATCCTACTTGAGTACTCAAGTTTGGCACTTGCTGTCCTGAGTTCGAATCCTACCGGGGCCGATCAGTTTACACAAATTGGCCATATGAATGATGTAAATGTCCTAAGAACGCCTATTAAATAAGTGGGACTGGTAGACACCTGGTGGATTCTAGATTAGTTGCTTACTGTATTAGAACTTGTGGATTCCAAGCGTTGCAGTAGGTTGAACGGGCAACTTGACCCACATGGGGTTGAACTAAGGGCTTCTGGTCGGCGTCTCATAACTCGAAGCCCTGCACCTGTTATCCCGGGTCTGAACCCTATCGCAGTGGCCGAGTTTTCACAATTACATCGGACAAACTATGCAAATCTGCCAAAGACACCGGTTACTCAGGCTTATACTTCTATTACAAAACGAAAACTAATCCTGGTACTATTAGGAATGCGATAGAAGGAGGCCGATTGGGTGGACTTTGCGGATTATATCAATCTTCTTGGCTGCAAAAGCGTGCGTTGGGGGTTTGTTAGCGGTTTCTCAAGGAACTACGGTGCGTCCAGCGAGAGATCTACTGCGTCATTTTTAATCATTGAAGCCCATCTGCGTGCAAGCTGGCGGGGAGATCAACGAGAAGAAGGAGACACGATCGCCGGGACAAGAGCTTTATTCGCCTGACGTTTCGGATTCCTACTCGAATCCATCATCAGAGACAAAAAGCAGAAACGGGTGGTTGATGCACAAGGGGTTGCGGTATTTATAGGATGCAGTATGCGGTAGCATGGCTACTGCATCCTATAAATACCGCAACCCCTTGTGCATCAACCACCCGTTTCTGCTTTTTGTCTCTGATGATGGATTCGAGTAGGAATCCGAAACGTCAGGCGAATAAAGCTCTTGTCCCGGCGATCGTGTCTCCTTCTTCAAGACTACTTCCTGGAACTCGGCTCTTCGCTTCTATAGATCAACGAGATTCTACATTGCCGTTGATTCACGCATCAGCACCATGACCGGCGTCATCACCACCACCACCGGCACTACAACTATCCCCACCACCACCATCGGCACCATCGCCACTACTACTACTACTACTACTACCAACACCACCGCCACCACCACTAGCTCTACTGCTATCACCACCACCACCATCACTACCGCCACCACCACTACTACTACCATCGCCACCACTACTACTACTATCATCACCACTTCAACCACCACCAACATCGGCACCACCACCACAACTACTACCACCATCACCACCGCCACCACCACTACTACTACTACTACTACCATCACCACCACTACTACCACCGCTACCACCATCACCACAACTACTACTACCACCACTATCTCTACTACTATCACCACCACCGCCACCACCACTACTACTACCATCACCACCACCACTACTACTACTACTACTACCACCACCACCACCACCAATACTACTACAGTCATCACCACCGTGGCCGTATGATTCGTTATCATCAAAACCATCATCGTCTGGATATTCGTCAGTATTTTCTTTGGCATCGCCACCACCACCACCACCAACATCGCGTAATGGACAGCTAGAACAGCGGCGGCGACAACACGAAAAATTATCACCACTGCCATCGTCTGTTCTAGTCGTCGTGCTTGTCATTGCCATCGTCAACACGGTAACAACGCACCAATATCATCATCCCCGCCACCAACACCCGCCGCCAGCGTCCTCGTTATACTCCCAATCATCATCATCTTGCTTATAATCACTACCGTCATCGACACCAACATCATCGTAACCGCCGCCGTCAGCGGCGTCAACAGTACTAATATTATACAATATTATAATATTATCGTAAGGCGGCTTAACAGGGCTACCAGGTTGTCAGTTATGCACGTGGTGAATTTGGTGCCCCCCAGCATACCAGAGTCTATTCAGAGCTGGCTAATCGCGCGGGAGGATGGGGCGACTGACGGCGGATTTGAAACGGACAAAACATGGACTCATATCTAGGGGGGTGTTAGAGCCACTCACGTACACGGTGGGCGCCAAGACGTAAGTGACATTCAACGGGGTCACAACATGGCGGCTTACGAGCCACCCAAATGCGTAGAAAAGAGGCATACAGTAGGTGGGCTAACTCATGAAATGTTAACCGAAATTCCGTTTTCGTTTCAAAAAGATTACTTAAGTAGGGTTGTAAAACTAATCATCGTGCAGCATAATTCAATAATATTTCAGTTACCTCGAGATGCCGGCTTTCGAACAAACTTCTTTCCGGCGGCATGCGAAACCACACTGTAAAAAAATGACTGCTCAAGTAGCATGAGTTTCTCTCATTGATTTTAGATGGCCTTAAAAATGTAACTATATTTCATGGGAAACATGCATAACACTATTCATTTTTCTACTCGTTCGCTTCAAAATTACGTCTTCTTCAAATTTATTAGTCAAAGGAAGGGTATAATTCGGTTTTCAAAATCTTGTCCAATGTCGAATAATTTTGAACCCGACCTGCCGTTACACTTGCATTCAGGGTTTTCAAACTACAAGCCTTGCGTATTCCGCATACGGAGAACCACACATTTCTCTACGGTGTTAAGAGACCGTGTGGGATCCATAAAATTTAGCAGTGAATTTGAGCCATATTATAAACTTTACAGTCAACATTAGTAAATGCAGAGACATGATGTTTTATGAACGGGCATTTTACGGTATTAAAAAAGCTCATTATAAATTATTTAAAACTGAATTACGCCCTTTCTTCGAATATAAAATTGAAAGAAGACGTAATTTCCTACCAAATAAGCAAACGAATGAGCCTGTTTACGCATGTTCTCCATGAGATATGATTGAATTTTTTAAAGGCATCGAAAACCGATGAGAAAAATGCATCCTACTTGAGTAGTCATTTTTTACAGAGTGTGGTTTCCGCATGCAGTTGGGAAGGAGTTTGTTCGACGGCCGGCATCTCGAGGTAACAGAATTATTATTGAATTATGCTGCACGATGATTAATTTTAAAAGCGAAACGAAAACTCATTTCAGAATCTCGGTTAGCATTTAATGAATTAGCACACCTTCTGTACAAATTCCGCGTCTTAGTCTGATTTCACGGACTGTCACTTGAGGTGAGGGATTTCTCGTTAGCAAATGCCCTTTTACTGGCAATTCCCAAGCCAGTCTCACATGAGTCTTCCTCCAGTCTAACAGTCTTCGTCTTCAACGTATGCTGCGGCGTCTTCACACAGACACGAAGAGAGGAAAGCTCTTTCAACTTACATACATGAAAAACTAATCTCCTACATGACAGTTCGGTCGTCAAGATCGATGTCCACCGTGTTCCACTCCGTGGAGTTCAGTATTCGTCACACCCCCTCCCACTCCCTCACCCGCCATCAGGCTTCGATGGCAAGACAGAGTCAGGACAACCGGAGTCGTGTTCGGACGCAGTGATTGACAAAGTTGGACAGTCCGTCTACGCGTGCCACACACGCAACCCGACTTTTCTGCAAGGGTTGCTCGGATCTCACATGTTTGATAGCGCCACATAGAGAGACCACATTAAGAAGGAGTCATTGAGTCTGACTTCCGGTCCACATACACGAACAGAAGGACCGAGTTGTCCCTTCAGTTGTCAACCTTCCAAGCTACGACTTTTAGCGCACCCTGACGGATTCGAGCGTGTCAGATATGTTATATGAGGAGAACACGACTGAATACAAACGAAGTTATTTAAATATCGACAGTCAGTGGAGTCAATAGTGACCAATTGGGTGACTACTTTTTGTACCTGAGGATGACATGGATACAAGTTGCAGAGAAGGTTGTCGGCTGGGAACTAAATTTTCGTTGTAGATGAATTAACGTACGACAACGTACAGTGAGTGAGCGATCTCATGAAATGCTGGCCGAAATTCTGAAATGCGTTTTCGACTAGGAAGGATTACTTAGGTGAGATTGTAATACTTATTATTGTGCGGCATAATCCTACAGTATTTCGGACTCGCCAGAATGTCGGCTTTTGAATGCACTTCTTTCCGCCTCCCTGCAGAAACCACACTCGGTAAAAAATGACTACTTAATCAACATGCATTTTTGACACTGATTTTCGATGGTCTTATAAATCCAAATATGATGTATAGAAAACATGCATAAAAATGTGCTTTCTTTTACGCGTTTTGTAGAAAATCGCATTGTCATAACATTTTATACCCTATGAAAGGTTATCTTTCGGTTTTCAAAAGGTTTCTAACTATGAGATTTTTAAGACCGTGCGATGTCCACTCATGCAGCATCGTATATGTCCGTTTATCAATGCTCCTCATGAAATGTACAACATAGTCCACATCCATTGCAAAATTTTATGAACTTTAAATGGTATCATCTTGACGACATAGAAGAATATATAATTTTCCTTACGCGGAAAGCATAGACTTTGCAGACTGAAATCACTAAACGCTAATGAACCCTCTGATCTGGCTGAAAATTATTCGGAAATTGGGAAACTTTTTTAAAACTTAAATATACACTTTCTTCGGGTATAAAATGTGGAGACCATGTGATCTCCTACCAAACGAGTAAATGAAGGCATATTTTATGCATTTTTTTCTATAAAATATGTTTGAATTTACTATACCATCGGAAATCAATTTGGAAAATGCATACTGCATAGGTAGTCAATCTTCATCGAGTGTGGATTCTGCAGGAGGGCGAAAAGGAATGCATTCAAAAGCCGACATCCTGACGAGTCCAAAATACCATAGGATTATGTCACAAGATAATCAATATTACAACCGCCTCTAAGTAATCCCTCCTAATCGAAAACGCATTTCAGAATTTCGGCCAAAATTTTATAAGATCGGTCACGCACTGTATGCAGTTAATCGGTAATGCACGTCCACTTAATTACTCTTCGCTGTTTGAAAGCACACTGAAATATCGTGGACCATGATGGATGAGTCCTGGCGCCTACGCGACCTGTTAGTGGCATGCAAAAGGTACTTATTGGCGTGAGATGCGACAGACTGCCACAGGCATCTTGTGGAATCACAGTAGATCTCGCTGAATTTGCTTGGGCCAATGGTGTAAAAAACTGATCCCTTTTCCTCCTGCGCCTTTCGGGATCGAAAAAAAAGCCTATGCGACGGGTGTAGACAGAGGCACACGCGTCCAGACACTTTCCCACACTATATCTGACTGACACAACCACTAGACAGGAGGAATGACAAGCATGCGCACACGCCATGTTCCTGTGTTTGGCTTTCCTGATTGGCTGGCCATATTAACCAATCGGGTGGAGACAGCGCACCCAAGTACACGCGCACACATCCACGCGAGTGCTCGTATGCAGACTAAACAGCATCGTATGCAACACTCACTGTCGGACGGAATTTGCAAAGACTCGAAATTCCGAAGACCGCGCCCGCGCATGCCTGATCGAGAATTCTAATTCTGACTGATTAAGGTGTGCAGGCAAAGACAAAGAGCTGAATGCTAGTTGACATACCTTCAAACACCAATGGCATCTCCTACAGCCTACAGTCCGCTACTCAGCAGTGATACGCTCAGGATGAATCGACTTAGGGCGGGTGAAAGAGAGTGTGACTCAGGGTATGGTGGGAGTATGGTCGAGTGGCGAACCCAATCACGGCCCTTGACAATGCGTGCCACAAGCGTACGGGTTTCAATCAGCTAGGACTGGAAGTACAAACACGCGCACAGACACACCTGGCGCAGTTGATCCATCACCGGGGTCTACCAGATGGGTCACATTAGCACTTCATCGAATCGAAGTTAATAAAGGCCTCGCCGCCAGCCATACTCTGCCGCTAGAGATCGGGTATTTATTCAATCAAGAATGGGCGCACACCGATCCATTGGCTTCCCGAAGCAAACAGACTTCGCATGGGTGGCAAAGGTCGCAAACAGGCTACCAGCTGCCAGGCCGAAGTCGGCCAAGTTATAATAGCAACGAGGACGGACGGCAGAGAACGCGGCTCGACTGATACAGGTCGAAATATGCCAGCGGGATGCAGGGAGGCGATTTGTCCTTCGTCTACGATGCGGACCCCTGCGTAAAATAGTCGTCGGCTTGTGCGTAACCGACGACGACCATTTGCTAGTTGCTTGTAAGTCATGTTACTAAAATTTCACACTGAATTACGATTGTTAGTGCAGTATACAGTTTAAGATTCGTCCTGGGTGGCCCCAGACCAGCTCATGAACCGGTAGAATTCACGAGAAGGTATGGGAGACTAGAACTCAAGGCGGCACATGAAACACACATTCAGTAAAGAGGCCCCGCTGGGAGCGCTGTTAAGTTGGTCCTCGCGGCCACCTGAAAGTTGCATGCCCGAATTCCGGTCTGTCGCATGACTAGATGGATGGTCGCAGCCTCCATGTGACTGAGCACTTCTTATCGTAGGCGACAGTGTATGAAATGTAAGGGAGCTAAAACTAATGACAAATTGGACTCGACATGCGGTCTTTCAGGTATTCCCAATCGAGATTGGAGCGTGAGCTAATTGGAAACGCGGGGAATAAGTCAGGACTGCTCTCTTCAGTCTTCCATCACTTTGCCGGCAGCACTTCCTGACTTTTTCGACTCGGGCTCGAACAGTGACAGCTGCAGCGTCCAGTGGACCAATTTACGGCGTTTTCGGAGTCAGCGTGTAGCAGGCGGCTAGGCAAGGAGATTGTCAGACGGTGGAAATGGCTGAGGATGGAATAACCAGCATTCTGGCGAGAACCATGGCAGACTGGCAACAAAGGCTATATTACGGGCATTGTGTGCAGGTCGAAGTATGTCGGCGAGACGCAGAAAGGCAATCCGTCCCACGCTAACGGCGCGGACCACTGCAGGGGGAGAGTGAAAAAGCACGCGCAGGATTTGCATCATGCTGCTTTCACTTGCTACCAGGTTACACGGCGGGGAAATTAAATTTGTTTGCAGATAGCACCACCTGCAGACGTCTCGACGTCCAGGAATAAAAATTTGAACTAAAGACGCCAGTTTTACCACGAATGTGCTAGCCGCCGCGAAAATCACAGTCACTGGTGCAGGTGAATTACTCGAGTAATGGAGACCGTAATGATCTGGTGTCAAGCAGCAGGAGCAGGCACAACTACAACAATGGTGTAAATGACATGAGTAGTAGCGTTACCATGGGAAGCGCTTTCATTTGACAGCGATCAGCGAGGGCCGGATGCCTCCAAGGTGACTCTGAACGCCAGGAGGGATATAGTCTCTTTTCTGTAGGTACAATTTACGCATCGATATTGGTAGTACCACAACAAGGAGGAGTGTATCGTTTAAACGATATGAAAACAGCTGCAGCCCAATCTCCTCTTTCAAGGACCAAGTTTTCCCCGTCAAATAGAAATAACGAAAGTTGTGATTTTACAGGCCCGACAATAGAGCATATGACGACTCTCACCTGGAAGAGGCTTTAGTCGCAATCTGCCTCCAAGAGACCCGTCTGTGGTCTTCGTAGCCACACGAGCCGAGTGATCTACCATGCACGACAGTTCCATCGTCGGTTCCGACGATGTCCACCCTGTGCTGAACAGCTAGGTGCAGCAGGCACGGTGACTAACACGTGAATCAGTTTACAGTGATAGTAGACTTGCGAAGCATCTACCGCACTCTCTCTTCCCCGCTTCCCACCTGGACCCGGTGTCAAGACAGAGTCAAGAAGACCGGAGGCGGGGGAGGGCGCAGGGTGATGGCACGGCTGGATCCGTACACAGGCGTGCTACAACATTCCCTGGTCCAAAACATACATTTGATCAGGATTTTTCGCCAACAACACCCCAACAGGGGATCAGAAGGATGAAGATGATGACTGGGCAGCCATACCCACCACCTGTATACCCAGCGGGAGCGCAAGCGCATCTACCGGTAGAGAACCAAGTGTCAGGGAACTGCCAAAGCATACCAGGCTGCGAGGGCCATGGTTTGCTGATACTGGCATAGCGCGCACTTTCGGATCTTCTGACCTAGAAGGGTGACAAGTGGCCCCGAATTTAGTCTGGGCCGTCACCCTGCAAGGTTCAGTAACCAAACAGTCGTCGGATGAGAGGCACTACACATAAAGCACACACGCAAACACTCTACTCACATACATAAGTGGCCCAGATCGCTTGAGAGGGGGCCGTGGCAGCCTGGCTCTCAGCCCACCAGCCCGCCACTCCGCACAAAACACACACAATTGAGCAGACTGCATAGACTGAGTCGGGACGTCAGTCGGCTGCCTTCCGAGTCACGGTGCTCGACGCACCGTCCTCGTCGCAGACTCCGACCAAACATGCAGCATAGGAGCCGCATGGAGACGGAGCTGAGACGCACATTTCCCACTTGCGCGGGCGGTGGCAGTTGGGTGGTGCTTGCGGTTGCTGATGTTGATGTACACGCCTACACACAGAGTGGTGCCGCGACCCCAGAAAGCAAGCTGGAAGTGAGGCCGGTCTGGTGGCAGACGTCGGAGGCGACCAATAGGAGGCACAGCAGCATTCGAAGCGTATAAAACGTGCGGTAATAAGACATAGTCGTAACAGCCCGGCCTGAGAGCCGGTTGCCAGGTCTGTTCAGCGTCTCTATCCGTCACCGTGAGAGTTTGAGTGGCTTAGAGTAGTCGGCAAGTCC
>CACRXP010000009.1:553108-572202 GCA_902702965.1 Spirometra erinaceieuropaei | reverse complement strand
CTTAAGGCACAACGGAACGAGTGAGTTCCGTATGAACGATCGGTGAGCGCCCCCTAACATTGTATATTCCCGATCGAAAACCGACAAGGCAACGGGCTCGTGGCCCGGTGAGTAGAGGCGTTGACTTCTAAACCAACAGGTCGCGAGTTCGAGGCTCGGGTGTTCCACACTTCGGGCTTGGGTATGGCTGGCTGACGACGGCTAATAAGCCAGAAATGGCCATTCCAGTCTCCCTTGTCTTTGTCGGTAATACTATTCTGCCTATATATCATGCGCCGCTGTGCGGCTGCTGGTTGGGCTCGAGAGAGAGTCCATAAGGCACAACGGAACGAGTGAGTTCCGTATGAACGATCGGTGAGCGCCCCCTAACATTGTATATTCCCGATCGAAAACCGACAAGGCAACGGGCTCGTGGCCCGGTGAGTAGAGGCGTTGACTTCTAAACCAACAGGTCGCGAGTTCGAGGCTCGGGTGTTCCACACTTCGGGCTTGGGTATGGCTGGCTGACGACGGCTAATAAGCCAGAAATGGCCATTCCAGTCTCCCTTGTCTTTGTCGGTAATACTATTCTGCACATATATATATATATATCGTAACCGTAACACAGTCGGTCCCCATGCGGCTTCGGCTGCACGGGTGACTTGAGTCCGAGACTATCTCGACACGTCAAGCGTCGTGGATAGGAAGGTTGCTGATTGACGCCCGCTCTCGGTTCACGCAGTTCGTCGCGTTGTGTGTGTGTGTGTGTGTGTTGTGTGGAGTGGCGGACTGGTGGGCTGGGGACGAGCTGAAACAGCACCTTTCACGGCCCTCTCACGCGAGTGAGAGACACGCCGTTCTACCCCCGTTGTGTGAAATCCTGGTGTTTGTGTGTGTATGGGGGGCCAGGTCGTGCTGTGGTGCGCGCAGACATGGTCAGTCGACCATGTCAGCCACCGCGCCCATTCCCCACTCCAGTCTTCTGACCGGCTCGGACAGCGGCTGGGGTGTGGGGATGGGAAGGGAGAGTGAGGTCGACGACTCAGCGCACTTTCTCCTCACTATAAACAATCTGACGCGCTTGTAGCTATCACGGTGCGCTAAAAGCCGTGGCTTGGAAGGTTGCCAACTGACGGGGTACCTTGGACGTTCTCCATTACTGGAGGCGGTCCGAGAGTCAGGCTGCAATGGCTCCTTTCTAATGTGGCCTTTATGGCATTCCCACCACAGTGTGGGATCCGAGCCAGGCGTTGGCGGCACGCCCAGGTGCGGCTTCGGCCGTGCCAGCCTCCAAATCTCTGTTGTGTTGGTTGAAATCCTGGTTATTGTTGTGTGGACCAGGGGGTGTGGTGGAACGCCAAGGTGAGGATCCGTCCGAGCCATCCACCTGCGGCCTCCCTCGTCTCCGGTCTTCTTGACTCTGTCTTGACACCGGGTCCAGGCGGGGGAGGAGGAGAGAGTGTAGGTAGACGCTACGCAAGTCTACCGGCACTATAAACCCCTGCGTAAGTCACCGTCCCTGCTCCCATTGCCGCTGCAACTGTGGGGCACACGGTGGACATCATCGAAACCGATGGTCGAACTGTCATGTGCATATATAAACATAGTCGCACAGGATTGGGCACACACCGAGGCAAACAGGCTTTGAATAGGTGGCAAATGTAACGAACAGGTAACCACCCATCCGTCGGAAGTCGATCAAGATATGATAGGATGAAACCTATCGGGAGAGGGTGCGGGCCGGTTGACAGAACGTGGTTTGGGGTTTATTTTGTTTTCATTCAGCCACTCCCAACCAGGGCCATCATCTGGAGCCAGAAACACAAACATGCGCACGTGCAGGACGCAAATGGGTTAACAGTCGGGTTCTATCAAATCGGGCACGCACGACCCGCTCGCGGGGGCGTTCGCTGACATGATTACACTACGGAATAAGTTCGTCACGTGTTGGCTTAGGGTGACCAAGAAGGTGACAACATAGGTTTAGGTGGACAGGAGTAACTTACTCTTTGCCTTCGGAAGGTGGCCCGCAAAGCCAGGCAGCTGAAACATCTCGACCACTGAATTTCCCCTCGGCCGGATCTCCTGTGGGCCCAGAAACACGAGGTCACCCAGGATGCGGCAAAGTTGCTGACAGAATCTCTTGGCCTCCTCACTATCCTCCAGTTCGACCCTGGTGGAGAAAAGGTGGGACAGTACCAGTGAGAAAAAAACGAAAATGGTGCTGATTTTTAATTGGCGAAATAATTGAAGTTAGGGTTCTAAGGCGCTGACGGAGGGACTATTGGTCAGAGAAGCTCTTTGCATCCGTTTTGGTCGTGAGAAACAGCATCAGTGCAAGTTACGCGGTACCATCATCGAACTGAATAGTAAGCCAAACAGGAGCTTCATAGTCGACCACGAGGTGTTCGAGACTGGGAGGAGAAATAAGCCGCAAATAAATTTGCTGAACGTGCACTACCGACTTGAACTAGCCAGTAGTAGCATCCTGAACCCGAACTGGGGCGCTCCCGTGGCGACTTCCTGGTCACCTGGAACGGTGGCAAAACTCCAGTGGTGTTTTTTAATCGCTGACCCGGTGTATTCACCAAGCCCCCTCAGCCAATGCAAGAGACGCACTATCGGCGATTCGAAAATCGCCAACGGGCGAATCCGACCCCCGACACGGGCTGAGTTTGCTGCAGCTGATCAGTCAGTTCACAGAACTCCTACCAATGACAAGTAGGCCACGTTACTTGGTCGGCAGCTGGAAAACCTGGGTGCAGATACGCTGCTGCCTTCAGCCTGCCCAATGTCAAGCTTCAGTGGCGGTTTCCTTTCCCACCAACTTCCCTTCGGAAGAAGTTGACAGGGACGACGGTCTTAGTCAATGAAGCCAGAAGCTCATAGAGGGCTTCTCTGAAGAGTAGTTTGGGCGTCGAGAAGGTCACGAACAAGCTGGATAAGGAATCGTAATATCGAGAAAGTTATAAAAAGCTGTCAACCTGAACACGTTTGTTCTGAAGGAGTTTACTCAAAGTTCCCAAATTAATTTATAAGGAGATTAAAGGGCTGAAATTTTAAAAAAACTAGAGTATAAGCCAAAAAAGCCCATAGAGAACGCGGGGTGAGTCGAACCCCTCGCGGCTGCGTCATGCAGCGGTAGTATGGTGAAGCATACGAAATCTGTAATACCCTGTGTCTAGAGAGTAGTGCAAAGTAATCCACGTAGAAAGACAAGTAATATCATCTTACGTTCGGTCAGCAATATCAACAACAAATATTTTATTTGTGTATAAAGATAAAATAAGACGTTTGAGGATTTTCAAGAAAAGCAAATTGGACAGCTTGTTCCGCAACGGGTTGAATATATACAAGCTATGTAAAGAAAATTGGCGCACGATAGTAAAGCTCCACTGCAGAAATGCAGCTTTAACTTGCCCGCTTTGCTTTATTAAGGTACAAGGATGAGTAATAGTTTGAAGTGATTACAAGATTTAAAGTGGTCATAATTTGAAAGACATACTTTAGCAACAACTCTGTAAATGCTGAATAGCCTCCACAGCCATGGAAGTCGTCAAATAGTTGTGTCGAAGATCGGGAGGATTCCGATAAGACGTGAAAAATTGAGGTGAAGGTCTCAATAACATCTCTTTTTGGCAGTCGCATTTGTCGTAGATTCTCGACGCACTCTGAAATGCAGCCCGAGTCTGAAGCGGGCGAAAGGTTAAATTAAATTTTTCAAAGGATCGTAACGATAAAGTTTGGAACTAGCAATAAGAGGCTTTCTAGTAAAATTATTGAGGAAAACCATATTTGTAATCCGGTCCGTGGTTCACCTTATAAGAGCACCGAGGTGCACACTAACACCGGCAAAAGCGCAAGTAGCTAATCAAAGAACAATTTTAATGGTGTCGTATAAAGAAGCACATTGGACTACGTGTGACCGTCAAAAGCATCCGCTTTCGGTAAGCCAGGTAAACTATTCTGTTCGAATGTCCCAAAGATATTTGTTTGTAAGTGCAAGTGCGCATACACGTCTACATTGCTCAAGGAGTAAGCAAAATAATATGTAGGCAGTACTCTCGATAAAAAAGTTCGAAAATCATCAGTTGGCTGGTCATAATATTGAAAGATAAATGTTTGCATGAAAGACAATCAAACCGTGAACGAATGGAACGGTTTTTTGGATAATCCTGCCCATAGCCTGTTTCAGAGGATCACGCATTCACATTATCTTTGATGTTTAAGTTGAATGACTGTCCAGTAAAATAAACATTCTTCGTGAGTCTTGCTGACAGTTTAGTACTTACGAGACACATTTTGACCCAACTATGAAAAACTCGTCGACCTCGGTGGGATTCCTACCCAAGACAGCAAGGGCGAGGCTTAACTACAGTCAACGCCGTAGCTACCGGAGCCACGAGGCCGTAACGGGTGCAGTTAGACTAATCATTTTTTGGTCAAGCCTTCCCCTTGCTCTTGTCGGTTCGAATCTCACCGAGGTCGCCGTTTGTCACAGTTTGGTCAAAAATAATTATTCAAAATCTGCCGAAGCACCTATCAGTTTTAGGAAAAAGCCATTTCCAAAAATTTTTCTTGTTATCTTCTTACTCAAGGCCGTCAATTTCTTAATCGTATGGATCGCCCGAAACAGCAAGGTTTCTGAGTCATTAGTCGTTACTCGTTAACTTTACGATTTCAAGAATTTCGTCAGCACGTGCATGTGCACGCATTTATTTTATCATTGCGAATGTGAAGGGAAGAGTTCCTACCGTGAATATATTGAATGACTAACGGAGTTAAGCAATTCTGCGCAAGGGTCGTCAAAATTTTGCAGCTATCTCGGCGCCAACAGGCATTGTCAGTGGAACATGGATCAACGGAAGCGCTGAAGAGATGACGAAGGGCATCGGCCTGTACCAGTTCCTCTGCTGCGATGGCCGATACACAAATTTTCTGAAGAAGCTGGAGGAGAGAGTGGTAGACAAATAAGATATTTTCTAGGAGAAAAACGGGAAACTTAAAAAACTTTGCAGAATATAAGAAAAAATCTAGAATTCCCATTACACACGAATAGACTCCTAACAATTTAATCACATATTACACGCCGTTTAATCAAGACTGTAGTTCCTACTTCATGCAAATCGCGTTCGTAAAATTGACGACAAAAGTCAGCGACACGGGAAGTAAGCAGATTTTAGAAGGACGGTAAGGAAAAAATTGGATACTAATTTGACACCAGATGCTGCACAGTACCAGTCTAGTTTGCAGACAGCCAGTTCAAAAATATTTTTACAGTAAGGATTTGGCCCTAGTGGCTGTTTGTCATCAACGACAGGCAACTATGCGGCAGTAACGGATACGTGAAAAGGCACTCCAGCAGGACATACACAAGAACATACGGTAAGACAGGAGAGCTTACGGTCGGCGCCTGCATATAATGTATATAGGTACAGTACCGCAGAATGCGACAGCCGTGAACGCTCGGCTCAGCAATGAAAATTTCAAGATAAACTCACGCCAGTAAACTTGTGTTGAAATAGAAGACGGGTCTTTGATAATTCTGAAGATTCAGATGGGGGTAAATCCAGAAATATATACAGGCATTTAGCTAACGTTGAGGGGACACTGGCCGCCGCCATGCACTCGATAAGGCTTGCACCACAAGCCAGTTGATCCAACGATAGCAAAAGAAGAGTTCCGGTCGGTAAGCTTTCGTAATCGACTGTGCATTCTTGACCACCGAATGCACTGACATTCGTGCTAAAATGACTGAGACCTCCTTCCAAGTAGGCGGCTATGAGCTTGCTACCTTCCTCTGAGAACGCGTAATAATTGTGAGAAAAAAATTACCAGACGTTTGGTCGATTGCACGAATTTTAATTTCCTTGACAAAAAAGGCGGAAACATGGGCACAAAAGGCGTGAATGTCAGGAAACAATTCGACCATTTCCCGACAAGGGGAGTTATGAAAGATCTTATAGAAAAATCAAAATTACGAAATTTATGAACCTCGTTAAATAGGGGGAGTGTTTCATGGAGAAGCTCCTCTTGTCTAGAAGGATCACGGCATTTTTTACATGATGCAAATGTCTTTGACAGGGTACATAGTTTTATTTGATTTTCTTCAGATAAAAAAGGCAGTGGCTTGACAATACCAACTGGCCTCCTGCCGCTCATTTCAGCAAAAACATCCTATTTAAAAATGGCGCTGATGCTAATATTCATATAAAGTGGCTTTTTCCATTTTTTGCTACTTGATGGATTTTTTAGCAAAAAAAACTCTTTGTTGGAATTTTGGACATTTAGGTTGCTTTTTGGTGAAGATTTGCACACAGTTTTCCCTGGAAAGAACCATTACACTTGTCCATTAAAGAGGTTTTTGGCGGGAATTAAGATTATTGTGGGCATCTTTGCAATGCTGATGTCATTTGTTTAGATTTATGGCTTGCGTCTAGTATGGGGTCACTCTACAAGAATCTTCAGAGGAAAATTAACATCAGACAGCCGAAGGGGATTCATGTTTAAGTAGTTGTTAGATATAAAGTTAGTTGGCCATCAAGGACTACGAATTGTGGCTAAACTTATGGAACTAGTAAAGAATTTTACAGCCGCAAGGGCCACGGAACCAAGCATCATTCCATATAACGCTAACAATGGTTTGAAAAAATCAGTGCCTTTCAAAATATATAAAAGCATCTGTTATAGGAACAACGGTATTAATAAATACCTGTACAAACTCTGCCGATAAGGCGTTAGGGGTAATCTCCTAAAATGGATTCAACGCTTTAAATTTGATCATTCCCATACTGCCTATCAAGATGGCCAGCAGTCCGCGGAGCTTGCCGTTGAAGACAGTGTCCCCCAAGGCCCAGTTTTTGGTCATTCTCTGTACATTACATACGTCAACTACTGCGTTGGTGGTCTGGATTGTGGTGTCAGAATGTTTACGGATGATATTAAGCTCTATAGCGTCATCTGGACTGCAGATGACGAAGAGCATTTGCAGGTGAACCTAAACCGATTCTAGCATTGGCCGAAGGATCGGCTTTTGCCGTTTAGTGGGAGCAAGTGCAATATTCTACGAGTTAGCAGAACCAGCTCAACGAACCTCATGGCTTACTGCCTGAATTGTAGACGACTGCAAGAAGTGGATTCGCAAGACTTGGTAACATGTACTACAACCTTGCTGAAACCCTCGCTGCACCGCACAAAGGTAGCTAATTCTGAGAATTCAGTTCCCTGTCTTGTTAAGTTTGCCGTGGTGAAGACTGCATCGCACAAGTCTTTTGAACGTCTTTGCGGCTGCGATTGGAATTTGCTTTGTTATCCCAGCTTAGAGATCCTAAACCGCGAAGGACCTCAGCATTCTCGAAATGGTTCAAAGGCCTTCGACGAGACTTGTGCAGGACAGGGTTCACTAGCCTGTGAAACACGGTTAGCTTATCTTTATTTCTTTCCCTCGAGTTACAGTCAGTTACGGGGTGACCTGATACAAACAATCCATATTATACGCGATCAGGACTGTGGCCTTATGCTTGGGAACTTCTTCGAGTTGACAACAACCACTAACTTGAGGGGTCATCCATTCAAACTACGTGTGACCGGGGCCAAGTTGTACACACTAAATTTCTTCTTCCCGAACAGAGTGTCCCTGGATGTCGTTATGTCTGCTTCCGTTGAGATCTTTAAGAGAAATCTGGATTTGTACAGCGGTGTCCATTATTATACCGCCCGACCTTTGTAACCTTGACAAGTGCGCAAAAGTCCTATCCTTACAATACTACTTGCTATATTTATGAATATTTTAATGGAATTTATAATTGTCTCGAATCAATCGCTGACGCTCACTCGCATGCACCTATGCAATTGTTGTCACTTGTGATAATATTTTTCTCACTGTACTCCAACGACTACCGTACCACTGCGTCTCCCACAAACACTCAAAATAATTCGTCCATATGTTCTCTTTACTATACCTTTTCCCACTTATGAGATGTTTAAGCTGCTCGTGAACAAACAGATAGTTCAAAATTGCAGACCTCTATCTCCCTCAATTAAACTGAATTGAACTGAGCTTGTCATCATCGATTCACGAACCAGGGAGTCGAACAGGTTGAGAGTACGAAAACTTAAGGGATTTCGGAATTGGGACGGAAGTCGCATCTAAAATTTGGATGGAACGAGACGTGTGAAAATATGACACAGAGGCATAAAGACCAAAGTTCGCAATGGGATATTCAACGTTGGCTGGCATGGCCAGTGAAAACTTAAGAACACCAATCCCATTTAGACCGATCGAAATGTCTCACCTTTTTCGTTCTGTTTTGCAACCAACAGATGGGTGACCTTACATTGGTTTATAAGTTGATACATGATTTTGATCGTGGACTTACTTTCACATTCGGTTTCAATGGTGCCTCTACCCTCAACTTGCTAAACACTCAATGTAAATTCTCACGAATATGTGTAAGCTGAATCTTATTACATAATTCCTCACACAATAGGTCGTAGAACATTGAAGTGATCCTCTGAATCGTTTTTGAAGGCGGTTTTAATGTGTAATCGTTAGCCAAGTTGCGTCCGTCCGCTTGCTGTCGGGTTTGCGTATGTCAAGTTTTCAAACAGTTCACAGCCCACTGAGAAGTTCTGCTTACAGACCCAAATTCTGACAGTTACTGAGGACACCAATAGGATCTCGCAGACAGACAGGTTTCCTAGTCATTTCTGTAAGCTTTGCATGCCATACGATACAGCAGGCCCACGTATCACTCTGACTTGATTGTAATACACAGAATGCTTAAAGTCCGTTGAAAAGTCTGGTCTTCCTCATCCTTGTTTCGCTTATAACTATACGCGCTTGATCGTGTCGGGCCTGCTCTAACTTGATAGCCTTTTAAGGCTGAAGCATTAGTTGAGTTACTACAGGTTAAAGCAAATTCGGGGCTTTGGCATGAAGACTTGCTTCAGAGTTCCGTTCACCTAGGGGAGTCTCATACATTTCTCATCTGTCAGTTTGCACTTGCATAATGCTTCGTTCCTCCGTCTGGTGCATGTGCCTGAATGCAGTCAACTGGCTATCTATTCGTCATTTCCAAAGGAGCGTGATCAGTACTATCCTGGAAAAACACCTTGCTCTTACGCGGAAGTCCAAGCCGTAAGCCTATTCCGCTGGCATTAGAGCATCTAAGCCAACGTATTTGGAACTCAGATGATGTGTTGTAATATAACAATTGTGGCCATTTTCGGTCTGTTGGTGTTTTATTAGGTGGACGAATGCCAATTTTTGAGGTAACTTACCTCTAAAATTATCCACGCGGTAAATGCGCGGGGGAATCACAGGGGTTAAGTAGGGGTCCGAAGACGTTATTGGGAATTTACACCTATGAGAAACGCTAGAATTGGCTTCGTGGCTTCAAACCCAGGTGCAGCCCCAGTTGCGCCGCCGAGCCTCCCCTTTTTTTCTCTTTGTGAAAATTCTGGTCTGCTCTACTTTGTGGACAAAGGGGTGTGATGACACACACTAGTGTGCGGGTTTTTGCGTGCTGCCGATCCTGCTTCCTGTCTTTCCGAATTTTTAATAACATCGGACCCAGAACGGGAGCAGAGTAGAGAGTGTGATGAATACAGCGAAATTCTAATACCAAATTAAACTAATTAACCTGCAAGCCATCGTCTCTGCTCCGAATATGTAGTCAAGCCTACGGTGGTCATAGATGGAAACGACGGCCGCATTGCCATTAAATAAGCAGCTCCATCTAGCCTGATTGCAGGACAGACCTCGGACTTTTCATTATTTTTTGAATTCGACATTCGCTTTAGACCGAGCAAACGGCAACGGAAAAACTAGAAAGCTAACTTATTTCATATTGTCAGCTGCCCATCTGTTCGGTTTCTGATGCCTTCACGACCAATAATCTCCTATTGGGCTTCGATATCTCTAAATAAACACAATTTTCAGATTATTTGAGATTGCGAACACTCAGGGATCCTGCAAAGTGTGCTTTCTGTGTAATTAGCAGCCCAACACAGAGGACAGGTTTCCGTAGTCAAATTCCCGCCGCGCCTACTGTCATTTCGATGAGGTCACACTAGACTGCGCATGTGTGCTAAGTGCATGTGCTCGGGATTTTCTATGCATGCTGAGCAACTCGCATTTCGTTGTAATTAGCCACATAGCACAGTCCTCAGAATCTTCCCTCCGGCATGGCAAAAGAGGAATTGCTGTACGTGCAAGGGATTTGGGGATGCACCTTCCTTTCCCTCTAATACAAAGTATTTAACAAACAGATAAAAAAGCCCAATAGACAGCACGGAATGTACGAGGAAACAATGCTGCTAGTGGCAATTATGAGCAGTAGTAGTGTTAGTATTATTATTATAACTAGAAGTAGTAGTAGTAGTAGTAGTAGTAGTAGTAGTAGTAGTAGTAGTAGTAGTAGTAGTGGTAGTAGTAGTAGTAGTAGTAGTAGTAGTAGTAGTAGTAGTAGTAGTAGTAGTAGTAGTAGTAGTAGTAGTAGTAGTAGTAGTAGTAGTAGTAGTAGTAGTAGTAGTAGTAGTAGTAGTAGTAGTAGTAGTAGTAGTAATGATTTGTGATGTGAGTGTATGTTTTGTACGCATGGCGTCCTACTGCACTCATTTAAGTAGGTGTTGTTTGGTTAATTAACTCCTGTTCACAGTTGCATTTATGGTAGTAGTTTGATTATGAATTGCAGTAGTACTAAGGGGTTCGTTTAAAAAAAAGGGGGGCAGGAACTAGGGAGACTCTGCTGAAAATCTCTGACTCGTCAAATGTCAGTAGTTTGCCATGCTCCGAACTTGCGTTTGGATAACCAGGACTCTTTTATTGGTCTGCGTTATTTTCGACGTCCTGATATTGATTCACAACCCCGTCGTCCTGTTTGTTGCGGTCGGGGACATCAACTAAATTGGGGGAGTCAGCGATAGATCCGAATTTAGCCTACAGCCCCCAGGGCAGCCGCGTAGCGACCGATACTATAAATGTCACAGACGCCGACGCGGTCAAGGGTGATCTGGATGTCGCTTCCGATTTATTATCCGTCTTCAGCCAATCATGCACAAACTCCGGGTTCGGCTGACTGTAAATAATCCAAAAATGTACCTCGGGATTTGCTTTGTCCTTGCCAGTGTTTATTCTGCACCACTACGCACCCCTATATGGCGGGCCGTGAGGAGCGTTGCTTAAGGTCCAATACACAATAGGACGAGAATGTTTCCTATTGTAACCGGATCGACGACCAGCCCCGTCACGAAAGCAATCCTACTGTTTGACATTTGAGCAAACAGAGTGGTTGCAGGAAATGCTTTTGGCAAATCCCTGACCACTATAATAATATAGTGTACTAAGTTTGCAATGTAAGAGGGAGATCTGCTATTTCTTAGCTAAATTGTTAGTTTTGGGGTAAAATACGCTTATAACTCACATAATTAAGCTTAAGAATGGCAGATATTCCTTCTACGTTGTCACCTTATTAGACGACATTATTAGAGTAGTCAGGATATTGTGCCAATCTTCGGGCTACTCATCCACTCATTCATTGTATTTCCCCGGATGAATCTTTATCTCTCTTTGACGGCTTACACGCATATCTCTTCTGGTCGTTCTTTCACAGATCCCTTCAGTACAAGCCGTAGGAAATACCGAGAAACGCGCGTAGTCAGAAGAGTTTTAGAGGGGGGCTCATCGATCGTTTTTACGGAACTCACTCATCCTGTTGTGCCGTACGGGCCCCCTCTCAATCCCAATCAACAGCGGTGCATGATATAAGCGGAATGTCATTACCGACAGGTGTTCCAAACTTCGGGGCTGGGTATAACTGGCTGACGACGACTTATAAGCCAGAAATGCCCATTCCAGTCTCCCTTGACTTTTTCGGTAATAACTTTCAATCAGAAGGGTATTTTGTTTAGCCAGAAGTCTTTATGCTGGATGTCATGTCGTGGAGGGGTATGGTTAACCTGTCTCCCAACCGTGCTAATTTCTTGTTTTGCCCCTGACTCGATAGCCCTCTCCGATGTAGCCTGTGCTACATTTTTCCCAGAGTTCCAGAGCAATTTTATAGGCGAAGAGGATGAACAAAAGTATACAAATTAGGAACACTATGGATTGTAATTCTTTAGAATAAGAATTGTTTCCTCACTTTAAATGGGAAAATTTTGTTTGCTTATTAACCCAACGAGAATGGAATTTAGTTATGCAGGTCAGAGAGGAGGAGATGTGAGTAAATAACACAGCTAAAGGACATACTGAGAGCGCCTCAATACCAGAGCATCTGACGAGGAATCCGACGACTCGGTAGTTCGAGACGACCCTAACGGCAGTATTACCTTAGTTGTCTCTCTTCTCGTAATCTTAATTGAGAAAATAATATCTACTTTTAACAATTAGTAGCTATAGCACGTTTCATCTATGCAATTCTCGGTGCTCTACCTCCCAAACAGCCGAAAAGGGCAATTCACTTCCGGTTGAATTATTCACATTTTTCGGAGTCACAAATTTTCGCTGGTGCAGTCATGACTTGCTTTAACTTCCGCTACGTTAAAAAATTAACGAAGCGTTCGACCGCTTGTGCAGTGTTAATAATATGGACGGATGTGGCCAAGACGGTTGTACGAGAGCTAAAAAGCTGTTTTAAAATGTCAGCAAAGGTTTGTGTTCTGGTGGTCGCTTTCGTAAATATACACTCACATGGCAATAGCGTTTGCAGACTTTTCTTGATTGTCTCATACATAAAGTGGAAAGACCGTTGCTGGCTTCCTTCCTGTCCGCAGTCAACCTCGCCTCGGCCCCAGTGGGACTTGGAATGGTAACAGTATGGTAAAGGACCCCACTCCACTGTCCGTGGGCTGTGGGTGAAGACATATGGGGTTTTATCTTGGCATCCATTTGCAGGCCGTTGTACTGACAACAACAATTACTTCCCATGACCTCAAACTATTACTCAAACTCCGCTGCCCTTGGAATTTGACTTCGGGCCAGTTGGTCATTGAGTATCTGCATACAGGACTTTACCGTTGGAGTCAATAATCGCCCTCACTTGGGTGTCACCGTGAATGTGAAGTCGCATTTGAATGAAATGCTAGGCATGGGAAACATGAGTAGATACATTTTAACTGTTTTTGGCAATAAAGAGAAAAATATTTCGTTTACTGCATGATTCCGGACTGCATATTTTATATAAATGCTTTGTTAGTTTGAAGTTGCGAAGGGATCGTATTTCATGGGAGTCACTACACGTATCACGACTGAGGTATACGTAACACAACGAATATAAAGTTCGAATCAACCCTGTTTTACACAGAGAATGTAGGGATGGGCTGCCAGCTCGGACCACCTCCAGATGAATTTCCTCTCTTATTCGCTCCTGTGGAGCGGGTTTTTTTCGGTCGTACGAGTAGCCGCCTATTCAGCATAACGCCTCCTCGGATGGCTGAGAAACGTGGCGAAAGGTGGCGCATAAACAGCGCCATTCTCCGGCATGTTTTTGATTCCGGGCACCGTGTGGGCGCCAACGAAGTCGTCCGTGTGATTTTCAAAATCTCATCGATAAGATATGGTTATGCAAACGCACCTGATGGAGGCAATACTATTGGGGTTAGAGTTGGGGGTTATGGTTATGGGTTGGGGTTAGGGTTAGAGTTAGGGGTTAGGGCAACTATTTCTCAACCACACAAAGTACAACCGCACATTCCCAATAGCTCTTCTTTTGCATGCAATTAGTTGACCTCGTCGCCTGTGCGTTCTTCGGCCCCACCTTTAAAAGCCCCTATTATCACCGGTCCCCTATTACGGGTGGCTGGGGTGTGTTTACCTCAGGTGCGGCTAAATAACCGTATCTGACCGTCCCATCGACCTATCCTAGGCCACTTCGTCAGTCTATGCCCGAAACACCATGGGCGCCTGTCATTAGTATGAGGAAATCGACCTTGTGCGTATAGATGAACCTGATGTAAGCTCCGTGCTCGCCATAGCCAAACTGCAGTTAACTCCATGCACTTCTCCGTACCTTTCCCGCCCTCCCTATCTTCTCTGGAACGGCTTTCCCCAACCATCACAGACTCCCAACTCTCTACCTCTTATTGCCCTCCCACCATAATTCTACCCCCCACTTATTTGGAAATAAGAAATTTAGTAGATTTCTCTTAGCCCTCATACATTTTACTTCTACGCAGTTCCCCGCACTGGCCTGACAAGAATTTACCGAAGGCAAACGTATGCTCGCCCATTAGCCTTTTAAATCCCTCCATGGGAATTTTCCTAACTCTCAGTTTTCCTGTTGAATCAAGTAGACTTTTCTCTTGTCGAAACATGTTACAAGATTGGAGGTCATGATCGTACCCAACCCAGATTCTAGTGTGTCTTGGGCACCAGGGGCATCACCAGAACCGTCCAATGCCGTTGCCGCATTCGTTGCGTCGTGATAGTCACGTGGGCCTCCCGTGACCATCTTACCAGCAGGAAATCGATTTTTTTCACACCTTTCCCCCAAACAGAAGAAATATGTCGGCGGTGGAATTTACACGCTCGCTGGTGAGGGATGACGAATTTTGTGTCGGTGAAGAGCGCGCAAAATGGTACATTTTATTTAAAAGCCGCCAGCTTTTTTAATTTAGGATTTGCCTCCCGGGACCTCATCATCCTGGATACTTTCAAAATTCCTGCATGGTATGCTATTGGTTCCCCTATATGTACTTGCGTTTTTATCATAGCGACATTGATGGTTATCATTACTACTACCATTACCATTTTTATTATAATACTGACTGCCCCTGTTTGGTTCTCTCGCGACTGATGATTAACTTTATCAGTCAGTAACAATCCCAGTTATCATCCAAACTTTGTTCACTCAACTGCAGGAAATTGAGAATGTTTGTTTATTTTTAATATAGAAGCAGAAAACCGGTTCTGTTAGGAAACTTTCTGCTCGTACTCTCCTATGTCACATATTGTACGCAAAAGCCTACCTTCAGTGGATAGCTGCAGTCTCACTTATAATGAGTACTTCACGATCAAACATGACTGGGCTTTTTGGAGACGAGCTACTCCTATTGACGCAATAAGTCACTTTCAAATAATCCTCCGGCTAGGTCGCAGTTGGTATCCAGGCCCCGCATTACTGGTGGCTGGGGGGGGGGGTTGTTTACTGGGGCTATTTTGTGGTGCTCCATAATCACATGTGACCCATTTGGCTTCCGTTTTACGATTGAGGTTAGGATTAGGGTACCGGTTAATAGTTTCTGATTTTCAGGTTAGGGCTATGCATTTAGGCTTAGGTTTTCGGGTTACGGTTAGGGTTTGAGCGTACGATCAGGTTTCAGTATTGCGGTTAGGTTTTTCAGTTACGCCTTTGCCTAAGGGCTACAGTTAAGTTTACGATTTCGCTTAGGGTTAGGGTCAGGGTTGCCGTTAGGGTTAACGGTTAACGTTTACTGTTGAGGTTAGGGTTAAGGTTAAGGTTAGGATTAGGGTTAGGTCGCCATCCGCTTCCCATTCCTGGCTACCAACTGCGATCTAACCAATCCTCCACTGCAGCAGAGCTAAAGTTAGTTTCTGTACGTTGTCAGAGCTCTTTTAAAGACTTTGGTCCACATGACTAATACGCCGCGGCCTCTGGAGGAAACTTGTCTGAAGGGAAACTAACTGCTGCTCAGCTTCCTTAATCATGTATTATCGGAATTCAGACGGGAGTCTGCGAACTTTCTTAAAAACCAGATCACCACCTGATGCCTTCAGTTTGCTTAGAAGCATATTTTGCACTCTCCAAGAGCTATCTATTTTAAAAATGCTTCCCTTGTGCCCTCTGGAGGTACGCAGCCTCGGGGTGTTTCGGTTACAAATTGCGATGCGTTCCAAAAATAGGATTATAAAAGCACCAACGTTCGATCGTTGATTCCGATTATGTCCGCTGTGTGCTCCAAAACAGGTTGGGAGGTAGGACGGTGACTTGCGCATTAATTCTTTCATATTGATAGTAGACTTGCGCTGCATCTATCGCACTCCCTCCTTCCTTACCTACCTGAGTCTGCTGTTGGAGGCGGTAGCGGACGCAGGTGGTTGGCACGGCAAAAACCAGTCCCTAGACGCACCACTACACCCCTGGCCCACAACATACACTGACCATGATTTTTATACAACGGGAGAAGAGGTGACGGTTCAAATCCCAACTGGCGTGCCGCGGGCCTGCACCCGGGCTTGCCACCACACCCTCAGTGTTGACATTTGTGATGGATGCGCACTCCCGATAACGCCTGCCGGACCCCGATCTTGCCCCCGTATTGGTCCAGCGTATTTACTGCGTGGTCGAACAGTCGATTATAATCCCAGAAGTCATGCAATCATGTAACAAAATTCATCCTCTCTGTCAAAAAAGCGACGCGAGGCATCATGTGGCATGCTTTTATTTCGCGAGAAGTGCTTATGCATTGTGGACGGTGGTAGGAGCGCATGGATAGACTTAGTGGGGACGGAGGCACGGCAAGTGCAATGCCATTGGATGCTGTTTTGTGGGGCTTTTGGTTTAGAAGGAGAAGATGCGGCCTGACGTTTCGGATTCTCATTCAAACCCATCATCGGGGACGGTCAAGTGCCACTGGGTTCGCCACTGGGTTCGTTTGGGACTCATAGCCAAAGCGGTCCTGCAACGGTCGGGGTCGCTGATTTTCCAACACCACGAACCGAAATTTTGGGTCCGGTAAGTGGACGAAACCTTCGTCGTCGTCGAACGGCATCAGGTGCTGACATCCAAAGAACGCCTCAACGTCGTCTGCCCGGACATTCCATTTACGATGGAAGAGGAAGGAAACAACCAGCTGGCCTTTCTGTATGTCCTCGTTTGCCGTAAAGATTGTGGTGGCCTGAAAACCACACTGTTCAGGAAAGCGACGAATGCGTCACAAGTACTGCAGTACAAAGCTACAACCCGATCGGTCACAAACGCAGTTGCTGAGACACATTGCATTGAAACGAAACAAAAGGTTGCTGAATTACAATATCTTCGACGGGTACTGAGAGTCAATGGCTACCGGCACAACTCTGTCAATCAATGCATACGCAAGCAAAGCCAGAGACCAAGTCCCACCGACCTTAAATTACAACAAGCTCTTCCGTATGTGGGGAACGTCTCGGAAGCCGTCAGCCGCCTTCTCATTCCACTTGGAGCTGGGGTTGCACACAAGCCGGAGGCAACCATCAGGTGCCAGGTCATGAGGCCGAAGGACCCACGGCCACGGCAGGGAACGTCTTGAGTCGTTTACGGGATCTGGGACAGTTGCGGATAAAGCAACTACGTCAGAGAAACTGAGAGGTTACTACGGACGCCGATGGCCGAGCACACAGCAGCGGTGTGGAGGAAAGACGCTAGCTCTCAGGTGGCGGCTCAATCGACGGGACCCGTCCATATTTTCAATTTCCAATAGGCCGAAATCCTCGCAAGGGGTGACAACTGCGTGTGTCGCGATCTGCTCGAATCATGCTTCTCAGGCCCGTAATCTATCAACAAGCTCAATGATCTCCCATCGCCATATTCGGTGCTGAGGCATTACCTGAACAGAGGAATCAGTCGCATGGGGAGGGCGCGGGCGCTCAGCTATCCTGCTGACAGCGGGCCAAATGGCCGAGTAATCCTCACGTCAACATCCAAAATGACGCGAACTGACGAGCCATCGTCACCTCATTTACGAGAGAGCTGTCACTTATAGTACGCATGTGGCCCCACGGCAGCTACGTACTATAAATACTGCAGTCGGCAAGGATCGGAAGAAGGACCCCAAACAATTTGTGGCATACAAGGAACACTTACTATGCTTTTCGAGTGGGTTTTAGTCCGACACGATTATTCCGGTCCCTTACCCGACTGTTACCCCAGAAACTGCATCCAGAGATAAATGAAAGATCGACTTTCGACACAGGCGAAAATGTAAGTTCCAGATGTCTGGTGGGGAAGAAGGAGGCAAGGATGCTGGTACACGCCTAACATCCCGGACTCAGACCCGGGTATTTATTATTCAAAGCAAGGATATAAACGGTCGAGAGGACATTAAACTTCCACAAATTCCCACTTTAAGGTCACCCTACAAGCGATCTGTCAAACCATTGCCTGAATATGTGTAGACCGAATGCGTGCCCTACGGTTGAACCTGACGCAATTCGCTCCTATTTCTAGAAGAGAAAGCGAGACTGTCTCTTAAAGCTGTATCCGAGTGCACCGACTCTTTTCTTGCTTCCATGGAGATGGTTATATTGAGTGGACGACTTGACATCATTCGAGAGGAGTCTGTGGATATTGGCTTGCTTGGATTGTTGGACCATGAGTTGGTTCGTCCCAAGTGATGTCCTCACCTATCTAGTATCTCCTGTTCATTTAGC
The DNA here is from genome assembly GCA_902702965.1 of Spirometra erinaceieuropaei. Taxonomy (NCBI): domain Eukaryota; kingdom Metazoa; phylum Platyhelminthes; class Cestoda; order Diphyllobothriidea; family Diphyllobothriidae; genus Spirometra; species Spirometra erinaceieuropaei. The sequence goes on along the minus strand of CACRXP010000009.1, from coordinate 553,856 downwards.
GTACACCGGAAAACCAATCAGGGTCTTTGCGTCGACGCCTACTCGTGATGACGGCGGTACTTACCATACAGATAAACAAGTCGATCTTACGCCCATTAAGGATGTCTGCCATGCTCCGTAACTGCCATGACTATAATCGACCCCAAGTGGTTAGTCAACTAAACTAAAAGTGCCGATAGAAGAGAACAGACAAGTTCTAGGAAGCAATTCAGAAGACAAAGATGCGATCACTGGAACAAAAAGTTAATTGACGTGACGTTTCGGAGTCTCATTCGAACCTATCATCTGAGACACAAAGACTGCAGGGTGTGTAAGGGGGGAGAGAGTGCGGTAGGTGTTGCGCAATTCTGTTATCACTATAAAATAAGTAACGAACAAGTCATCATCCCTGTGCCCACCCTTCTTTGAGGTAGACGGTGGACATCGTCAGTACCAACCGTCGAACTGTCCTAATCCCATCTAATCCCTAAAACGGGCCACACAGTAAATTCGCTGGACCATCACGGGGCACTAATTATAATAGGTGTGCAGCACACCGGGCTACATCGGAATCCGACAGGCGTTATCGCGAATGCGCGCCCATAACAAATGCTAACATTCGGGGTGTGTTGACTAGATCAGTCGGAGGTTCACACCGCGCCAACTGGGATCTCTGCCGCTCCCGCTTTGTTGTTGTTGAAAATCTCGATCAAGTGTTTGTTGTGAACCAGGCGTTGTGGGCCGGAGCGTCAAGATGCGGGCTTTTGCC
>CACRXP010000009.1:502717-550595 GCA_902702965.1 Spirometra erinaceieuropaei | reverse complement strand
GGTGGTGGTGGTCATGCGTAGCCAAATCGCGTTGATCGTTGGAAGAAGCTTAGATCGATCTCGTCATCTCTCTACATACTTCGCGCCTTAGTATGCGTGTTACCGAGGGACCATATGTTTCAATTCGCCGAGCCTTCCAAAGTAAGTCGACAACGTTGAGGTTGCGATTTCTATTAGATGGCTCCCCAAAGATCTGTGACAAAGACTTTCATGTAAAACCTTTGGCTAGCTGTCTGGACACCGGTTTGCCAATATCGTGGTGGTGTGGCGGTCAAGGATGTGAGACCAACTTAAACCACGCACAATAAGTTCGTTTCGCCTAATGTCAGAAGTCAGGGAGCTGTGAGGAATAGTTTATTCTGTACACAGGGCAGGTTGCCGTAAGTTGACTGTTTGCTTGCAACAGAGATAAGCGTCCGTTCACGGAGAGCGTCAGTCGCGGTGTGTAGTTTACACGGGGGTGAAAGTCTGTGTCAGTAGGTGGGGTTGACTGGCTGAGTGCTGGCCATGAGATTGGACGAATTAGGGGGATGCATAATCACAGGGGCTCATGGGTATCAAGCCAGGTCGTCCGACGCGCGTGAGGTGATAATAGTTTGTGGGGGCAGCCGGGAGTCACTGCAGCTGAACAGGAGGGGCCCCAGTTCTAGCCGGCGGGGGTGGTCGTGTGACAACGGCCTGTCAACGATTGTCGCGGCCGTCGACTGACAAAACGGAGCCGGAGAAACGGGGGACTGTAGCGGCTGCTACAGTGGCTTCGCGTTCACTGATTGTTGAGAGAAAAGCGAATTTCCATGTTTGCTAGCCTGAGAATAAGTGTGCGAAGGAATCGCCCCTGCATCCACATACTTCCAGCTTCCTTGGCAACATAACTGCCACCTTTTAAGTCTAAACTTTACTCACTCGTTGTATCTTTGTCTGCACCTCTAGAAATTCCACATACGCTACTACCACGAGAACCATCATGGGCTGCTGAAGACGCAAAATGAGCTGAACGACTGGTGGGCCAGACATCCGGGCAGACTGTTGAAGGACTTTGTCTACCGCAAGCCCGACTACTACCTCAAGCACGAGAAGGAGACTCGGGAGAACTGTGAACGGGGCACAGTCCCGCCCTACACACCGCCATCCACGCGAAAGATGAGCGACCGATGCCTTCGCCGACTGCGATTTGTCACGGGCAACTACCAGTCTCTGGACGATGGATCACTGTGACTCACCCGCCCGCACCCTGAGTTCCCGCCAGCCACTTGAAAGGACGCGATAGTCGTCCAGGCCACAGTCGTCATATCATTACATGATATTGCCTATCTGGCGCTTGCAAATGATGGCATGGCAGAATAAAGTCCATGCGCAGTACAACCACGTTGTGAAGGCAGTTGGCAGTGGGGGAGAGGGGGAGAGAGCAGCTGCCTGGATGTATGGGAACCAATAGGCACAAGTGCAGAGTTCGGTAGCTTAGTTGGAAGCGCATTGGCGGAATCCAGACGGGCAACCTCAAAGACGGGGGGCCGACCGCAGCTCGTGGACGAGATGGGAAAATGAACCCGGTCGAGTGGGGTCGGGTGGTGGTTCTAGACGTGAAGGCTTAAAGTCGGGACATTCACAAGGCAGCCACAACGTCCATCACGTGGTCCCCGGCAAGTTGGCGCGGTAACGACGGCTTGCACGTAGAATAATTTACAGTGAGGCAGACTTGTATGCAGCGTTTACCGCGTTCCCTCTTGCGGATGGCAAGCCAACATCGAGACAATCGGAGGCGAGTATAAGCTGACGCAGTCAAACAGCCCGTCTACGCACGTCACAGAGGACGTGCTCCCTATTCCACATGATCAGGCCATATTCACGGGGTTTAGGATCTTAGATAAGTGAAAATGCCATAAAGGAGCCTATAGTGAATAGGACCGGTTACAGCGCGACTCTCAGCCCTGAGAAGGGCCAACTTAGTCTGTCAGTTGGCAGTCATGGTAGATTCATGCGGGTCAACACCGCGGCGATGTGGGTGTGAATATGAGTAAGCGTTATCTACAAGTCAGTCAATCAGTCAGCTAAACGAGTTGATTGGGAAGTTTTTGGGCGCCCGTGACTGGCTGTCCCGGAAAGCAGCATGCAGGTGCAGGTTCCGACCGCTTGTGCGCCGTGATCACGTGATCCCTAGCGTGGCGAAGACGCCCGAGACGGAAGCCCTATGCGCGCACGAGACATCGCAATCTCAATCCGTTAGGCTTAGGGCTGCTAACTGTTGGGAGAGCCAGCCAATCACTGGAGACCACGCGCGTTTACTCTCTCTACAGCGCTGTCATCTTAGTCGGGCGCCTCACCATTGGCTTCTCCCCTCTTCCCGAAGGTCATTGGGCCGAAAGCCGGCGAACCATAGTAGGATGCTATGAATAGGCGTCACCTTTCAGCTAGTCGCGACTTGCAGTGTTTTTCTAATACACTTTCCGTGGCCGGCCGTGTTTTCTTTGTCTGCTGCTTTGGTATTGGGGACAAGGATCGAGTGCGCATACGCTCCACGGAATTTCCAGTACCAGGCGGGTCATAACACTAACGAATTTTCGAGAGAATAGTGATCTAACATCTGCAAAGACCGGCTCAATTGCTGATTTACTCCAAGGTACAAGGTAATTTCTGAGGACATAAAAAGCAACAATTTCTAAACTGGAGTTCATCTACCAGAAGGCACACGGAGACTGCTGGGGGACCCACTTATGGTCCGAAGCCCTTGCAGTTGTGCCATGCGGCGGCAGAATATCGACGAAACAAGCGTGTCTGAGGCTTTTAGGTAGTACCTGTGCTATCAGGTATGGTATATCGTGCTACCTATGACGATATAACTGCTAAGGTTTCTCTGTAGCGCGTGCATGCGCCCGCAGCCAATCAACGAAGAGTGTAGAGTCGATTGTCGTCGCCACGCCGATGCCAAGTCACACGTGGCTCAAGTGACGTGTTGAAGTTGGACGGATGGGAGGCGGCATGGATTAGTGACTGTGTTGGCGACCACGGGAACGGTCTGGCAGTCATAGAGTCGCAGCACATTCTACCGATCAGCGATCACAGTTGAGGCCGCAGGTAATAGGGTTCAAGAGTCTATGTGAAAAGAGACGAAAAAAACCGCCCCCGAAAGAGGCATCACATATATTCAGAGACGACTGGCTGCGTTGTTGTTAGTATGACAGAGTCCGCACCAGGTTTGGCAGACTGTAGCATCCAGAGGACGTGTGTTGTTCAGTAGTTCAGCCAGAGAGCTAACGTGTTCGAGGTCGGGATTTCGACTGAAATTGGCTAGAGAGCCACATAACCTATAGTAAGTTAGCTTACTCATGAAATCTCAACAGAAATTCTGAAATACGTTTCCATTTCGAAGAGATTAATTACGAAGGGTTTTAAAACAAATCAGCCTGCAGCAAAATTCTATAATAATTCAGTTACCCCAGGACGCCGGCTTTCGAACAAACTTCGTTTTTGGCTGCACGCAAAAACCATACACAGTAAAAAATGACTACTTAAGTAGCATGCATTTTTTAATTTATCTTCGACGCCCCTAGTGCTTCAATTATAGTTTAGGGAAAACATGCATAGAAATCTTCTTCTTTTGCTCATTCTGTAGAAAGTTACGTATTCTTTTAATTTTACACTCGAAAGAAGGGTACAATTTGGTTTTATAAAACTTTTCCTATTCCCGAATTAGGGTTTCCAAACTACAAGCCGTATAATTTCCGCGTACGGAAAACCATACGTTTATCTACGGTAATAAAGGGGGATCAAATAGGATTCATAAAATTAAGCGGTGGATTTGAGTCACATTGTTAACTTTACAAGCCACATTGGCAAATGAAGAGACATGACTTTTATGAACGGCCGTTTCACGTTACTAAAAAATCTCATAATTAAAAACTTTTTAAAACCGAAAAATACCCTTCGAGTACAAAATGGAACAAAAACGCATGTTCATACTGAATGAGCAAAAGAATGAATATTTTTATTCATGTATTCCGTGAAATATAATGGAATTATTAAGGGAATCGAAAACCATGGATAAAAATGCATGCTACTTAAGTAGTCATTTTTACAGGGCCAAGTTTTTGCGTGCAGCCGGAAAGACGCTTGTTCGACAGCCGGCGTCCTGGGGTAACTGAATTATTATAGAATTACGCTGCACAATGATTGGTTTTACAATCCTACTTAATTAGTCTTTTCGGAACGAAAACGCAATTCGGAATTTCGGTTGACATTTCATGAGTTATCCCATCTACCGTAACGTACTGTCTATGCTATTCCGACATTGCGTGTTTCACAACAACGTTGCACACAGTTAGTGAGTATGACTGTAGATTAAGAGATCATTAATTGGGGGAAAAATCGAATGCCGCTCCTAATGCTAATGATAGTGGTGCCGATAGTGCCGAGGCTGACGATAATGGTTCGACGACTACGACAATGACGACGGTATAAAAGTAGGCAAGAACGCAATGACAACAGGGGTGACTGGTCAGCCAGCCAGATGGGCTGCTGGGCAGTAACGGCAGCCCAAGCAGGGAGGTTCTGCATATAGTCTTTGCTGAGACGATGATCTGGTCCTAATTATATGGCCTCCGACGTGCGAGTTACATAGGCGAAGGCAGGAATGTAAGGCATCGGATATACCTCCTCCACTACAGGTCACCAGTACCGCCCAGGAAACAGCGCCCGAAAGAGGGGGAGAAAACCGATCGCTCGCCAAAATGTCAACGTCCCCTGGAGCTTTGCGTGCTGTGATTGCCGTATTTCTTTTTTCAACAACCCTGCCGACCACGCTTTAAATCGTACGGTACGGGCATTCTTACAGCTGGACAACAAGGCCTTAGTCCTGAGAGTAAAATGACTAGAGCATCCGCGGGAGTCCAGAAGTTCAATTAAGACCGCCCCCTACCGAACTTTTTGCAGCAATCTCCCATCATTTTCTGACTAAAGAGGGCTAGAGAAATCAGCTCTGCGTTCCCGAAAGAAAGTATTTCATAAGTCTCCTCGTATATGCCTCAGACTAGCTGGAAAGTAGTCAAAACGCAGACTGTGAAGAGTCTGTACGATGCAGCGGTCATTTTCTGCCTGTAAATCACCCGCCTTTCCTTTCAAATGATCAGCTGTCCAGCCCCTGGATGCCAGTGTGATGACACTGTATGCACTAGTCGCATAATTCAGGACGTCTGATTGCTCCGCTTTGCAAACGACTGCGCCTGAATCCGCTTCCGGTCGACCTGACTCTAAACTACCACCGGGCCCAGGGGCCGGGGGGAGGGGGTGCGGCAGATGCTACGCAAGTTTGGGGTATGCATGACCACTTGCGAGAAATGATCGCGCCTCTTAACTGCTAGCGTATGCATGTGAATGGGAGTAGAGGTAGGTTTTCGGTATGGCCCCAATGTACGGAGGATGTGCGCCCAGTCATAAACTTCATTTCTTAATTTCATCCCTATGTAACACACCCCTGACGTTTAATGAAATTTTCCCTGCCAAACTACGCAAATGACTGCACCTTATGCTGATTGTATATGATTGCACTTAAAATTTCATATGTACATTGAAAAGACTGCCTGCCGCCCTTTCGCAGCCCCGCCCCGTAAAAACGTGTTCCGTAAACTAATATGTTACTGACAAAGTTTAGTAACATTTACATTGCATGTACCGTTTTCAATAGGGTCATCAAGGGCATTGCCTATTACACTAAAATACACTATATACAAGACAGCCAATCCTATCCTTAGGGTGTGCAAGCTGGAAGCGTGAAGCAGTCGTCAGTTTAGGCGCTACTTGTATTTAGTGTTTCCCCAAGCGTCTTCCAGCGAGTTCAGGGACGTTCTAAGTGTACGGAAGGATCCGCCAAGCATTCGCTTTGGGGTCATAATTGAAACTATATTATTCCTTTCCTTTTTAATCTTACTGTTCCATGCATCGACGTACGAAGTCAGTAGGATAGCCATTCTGTAATTAACACCTTTACTTAACGTCTAACATCGACCTATTGGACCAGCGTACAAAATGTGCCCATCAAGGTTTACTACTTGTCTCGAAGAACTTATTTGACCTCAAATTATATTTCCTCGGATGCCTGCTTTTCAATCCAGTATATGTATATAATAAATAGGCAGAATAGTATTACCGACAATGGGAGACTGGAATGGCCATTTCTGGCCTATTGGCCGTCGTCAGCCAGCTATGCCCGACCCCGAGGTGTGTGCGTGTGACCCCCTGGGGCTCGAACTCGAGACCTGTTGGTCCAACGCCCTAACCACTGAGCCACGGGCTCCTTGCCCTGTCGGGTTGCGATCGGGTATATACAATGGTAGATGGGTGTTCGTCGATCGCGACACGGAACTCAATCGTCCAGTTGTGCCTTTGGTCCATCACCTCGACTACTGACATCAAGATTGTCGTTTGTACGAGGAATTCGAAAGCCTCGTACGCACCGGGCCGGCCGGATGAGGCTGACTTAAACATCGTGAGCGAAGTTGCATTATTGCAGGCTGGCAGAAAAAAGTCCTTCCTTGTCATCGATGACCGGTTTGTCCTTCGGTAAAATAACTGGATGTGCACCTTAAATAATTACAGCGTCCCCCGTAACAAAATACTGACTTACGATGATACTTCTGATCCACCACAACGTAGGGCCGAGGAGGCCTTGCACAGCTAAATGCGTTTTTGCAAATAAATGCACTACTGGAGCTGGTTGGGCTCGAGAGAGAGCCCAACGGAACGAGTGAGTTTCGTAAGAACGATCGGTGAGCGCCCCCTACCATTTTATATTCCCGATCGAAAACCGGCAGGGCAACGGGCACGTGGCCCACTGGTTAGAGGCGTGGAGTTCTAACTGACAGGTCGCAAGTTCGAACCTCGAGTGTTCCATATTTCGGGGTTGGGTATGACTGGCTGGCAACGGCTAATAAGCAAGCAATGGCCATTCCAGTCTCACTTGTCTTTGTCGGTAATAAAATACTGCCTATATCATGCGCCGCCGTGCGGCTACTGGTTGGGCTCGAGAGAGAGCCCCGAAGGCACAACGGAACGAGTGAGTTCCGTACGAACGATCGGTAAGCGCCTCTAACCACTGAAAGAATTTATCAAATTACCCGCAGGCCCGTGAGTTCGCTCCTTCTCGGTCTGCCCTGACTAAAATTACTGAACTGATTATTATGTAAGCTTTGAAAACATTCACAAACCTTTAACCAGTTAAATTCCACAGTAATAGAGGGGCAGCAAGGTAATTAAAATTACGTGGGGAGCAAATTTCACAAAGATGGCTGGATTATCAGACGGAACACTGGCGACCCATCTTGCCTTGGAGCCCCAGTTCAGAGCAATCGTCGGCTTTTGCATAGCGCTCAGAAATCAATAATCCGCGCAAGTATCACGGAGTTGTCACCACGCAATGCAAGCACGAGTTTGGCCGGTAGGCGGATGACTGAGATTTTCGGAATACGATTCCCACAAGCAGTCCGCTTCAGAGACTCCACCCCTTGCCGATTCTATAAAAAGCAGTCGGGCCAATTATGGATGGCAGAAGGCAGGCCCGAGGCGTTGAGGTCTTCGTGTTGGATGCTGCGACTTCCTTCAGTACGATCCGGTGGTTCCTTTGCATGACTTGGATTGCAGTATAGACGACTCGAACATGCTCCCTACTCCTCCTTCCCGCACCCATCTGGTTTCCGGAGCGGGACTTTGTGAAATTGCCTGTGAGTGAGATCATGCGCAGGGGCCGGGCAGGAATCCGTCCTGATTTTACACGTAACACACAAACACACCCGCTGGGCTTCAAGTGTCACGGACCGGAACGGCACATTCGAGCATCATATCCCCAAGATCTGTAAGCAAAGCTGACTCGGGAAGGAACCATCGCAGTCTGTCGTCCCCACCACCTGGATAAACTTATCCCTCAAGATTCTTAAAATGTGTGGTCAATTAAGTTTGGATTGAATGCGTCGAGCCGATTGACATCACTTTCCTTAGCTCCCGAAAATGTACCAATGGCACAACTGAGTCAATTCGACTTGAGGTGAGTTCCAGAGCAGTGTTTTACCACGTATTTCGCCGGCGTCTCTCATGTGCCATATACATGCCGTTATCTCAACGAGCGAACCACACTGTAAACGGACAATCATCCACTAAAGAGAGACTGGCCACGTCTTAGGCCTGAAGGAACACCACAAATCTTCAGGCCACTTCTGACTGTTAGTCAACGGGATTCACAAGGTGGTTGACGTTCCTCCCCCGCCTGAGCCCGGTGTCAAGACAGAGTCAAGAAGACCGGAGACGAGGGAGGCCGCAGGCGGACGGCTTGGACGGATCCTCGCCTTGGCGCTCCACTCCGCACCCCCTGGTCCTCTCAACAAAGGGCCTGGTTTTTAACCGCCAAACAGTGGAGGGCGTGGCAGTGTTCTCAGTTTGTGCGACGACGGCCGACAACAGGGTCTGCCAGCGCACCCCCTAGATGTTGGCATTTGTTACCGCGCAGAGATAACGCCTGCCAGAATCCGATGTGGCCCCCGTGTTGGTCCAGCGCATCTAAGACGTGGCCCGTTTGATGGGCACAATTGGGGACCCACAGCCGCAACAAATGTCACACATGGCAGTGGTGACACGCCTAGGTGCAGGTTCATGCCGCACGAGCCACCTACGCCCGGCCTCACCTCCGGCCTTTTTGACTCCGTATTGAACCGGGGCCTTGATGGGCGGGGGGAGAGTACGTTAGGTGCCGCGCAAGTCTATCAACACTATAAGCTAATCCTGCGCTCACCCTCCAGTGGGGCACACGATAGATATCGTAGTCCGTCACTGCCGAACTGTCGTATGTCGTCGTGTGTCCAATGCAACCCACGTTTAGGGCACAGATGTGGGCAACAAACAAAACGACCACGACAGAAAGCCGGCAGTTGGTTTTCGCATAATTATTACAAGTGAACTATCCAGATCATAGAAAAGTTCCAACAACTCAGCCTGTAGCGAGATAAAAAAGAAGGGAAGAAGAAAACTCGAGGCACAAGGGGGAGAAAAATAGGTGAAAGATCCGGGTGTGCGCGAGTCTCGCCGTAAAAGACGGCGGTCACCGCAGTGAACAAAAGGCAGGTGAGTATTTGAGATGAACGGGTCTGCGCGCGGCCAACGCACAGGTTGAGCAGCAGGTCTTTCAGACAACCAATGCGTCCGGAGGAGGGGGAGGGCGGGGGTGGCCAAGGGTGAGTTACCGGTACGCGAGTCGTGCCTCTTCGGCGGAGAAAAGAGTCATCACGAGGAGTGGAACAGCCAAATTGTCGATCTGCTCTGTGTAAGCCTCCGCCAAGACACCCACCACCAGGGGCACAACGCCCTGACGCCATGGCCATTCCTCGAGGTACACCAGGAGAGCCCATAGCATGAGCTAAAAGGGAAATTTTGTCGCCAGAAGCGTAAGCCATACGAGAAAAAAGCTGAAAAAGCAAGTCCACAGCCTGATTCTAGTGCACATAGACTTCCATTAATCGATACACCGACCTCCCGACGGCGTAAGATGGGCCGCGCCACTAGTTGGACTGGGCGAATAGCGTAAGCTGCAATTCAAATGTCTCTCCTGCCTGGACCTGCGGCACTCCGTCTTCTCAGCTGTAGAAGAGAATGTGCGGCATGCATCTACAGCGGCAAAGTTTTGGACGTGATGGGGCACTCTAGATCAGGCACGTACAACTAGGTAGCTCTGTTCTAGCGGCCTGGTGTGACAGATGGTTAGAAGTTCTGCAAGAGTGTGTATAACGATCTGGCTACACACATCCACTTAAAAGATGAGGCAGGTGATCACGTAGTGCAGTTTACGTCCGCGACAATTCACGTGGAAGGGGGTTCACAGATCTGGCCCGGGAACAAGACGAATGACAGACATTTTCCCTCTGGTTCCGGCTTGCAGCCCACTGCAGGCAGCCACATGCTGTCGGTAGAAGCTGTGGTAGGACATGAGGACAAGTTCCCTGAACTATATTACCACAGAGTGTCTACTTATTTAATTTAGGTAGCTTGATATACATCATTAATAATCTTCAAGGCAGCGCCTTCCCCGTCTTATTGGCGTCCAGTCGGTCGAATTGATCCCTACTACTTCTGCCCTCTTCTTACATAACGCCCTCCATGGCATTCATCAACCTGGTCCGGATGCAAGACTAAGGATAAACACTTATGCTTGCTCTTTAACTCCGGTTTGTCACTCACTGCAGGCTGCTAAGCGTTGTTAGCAGAAACTAGCACCGATGTCTGTCGGCTGTAATCTCCATCAGACACTGCATCATACTGGATCATGTGAGGTCCTGCCTATATTTAATGTTCTTGTGGATTGGCAGTATGGGCGGCGGAGAATGTACTCCCAACTTTCAATGATCAACTAGTTGGTTTCCTAAGCCCAAATACTTATGCAAACCCGATAGGGCTCCGCCGGGGTGTGTTGAAGTGAGAAACACAGAATGAAGGTGTATGCATTAGACACCAACCTGAGATAGTAGTGAGGCGAATGAGCCAAGGAAGGTGCGATGGCTGCCCGGCCACTTCAGACGGCCACCCCACTGCCGTCCAACAAGGGCGGCAACGCTGTCCCCCAGGGCAATCGTAATCACACCAGACCATGCGGAGGGACGGAACTTGAGGGCAACGGCCATGGCTGGACCCAAGCCGGGTGGTTCTGTGGAACGCGTGTCTTGAGTGACGAGGAGTGGGCAATGGCAGGAAGCGAAAAACAAGGTTCAGAAAGAAACAGACATAGAAATGCATTTAGAAGAATGTAAGAGAGAGAGAGAGAGAGGAGGGCGTGCGGCGGGAGAGACGGAGGGAAGAGAATGCGGATCACACGACTGAGTAGGAAAGAAACTAACCTAGAGAATGTGAGTGTGCAGGACTGAGTCCGATGCCCCATACGGGCAAACTGAGACCTAAAAGAAGGGCTATGGGGGTGAAAATAATTTCACCCTGATCCCTTGAGTCGCGGAACGGCCCGAGGGCGTTGTTAAGAGTGCGAGAGATGGGCTGCCGCTAGAGAAAAAAAGGAAGATCGTATCAGAACCAACTTCTAAAGGCATAGCTGGCAGTCAGAAACGACAACAGCAACGTGGCTGTAGACGGCGCATGGTGTGGTCCAAAATTACACGGACTCCACTGGTGCTAAGGACAGAGACCCATCGGGCGGCCAGAAAGGGTGTCATCTGGCTGCGGACGATAGCCGTTCCATTTTGACGCTACCCGGTGCCCAGCAGTAGTGTGTGGCTGCAAGAAACCGTGCTGAGCCTACGGGCCATATCCTTACAATCGCTTTGACTGCGAATGGGGGGAAGGGAAGGGGGTGTGATCGAAGGAGGACAGTCGGCGTACACCTCCAATATCAGTTGGTAGATGCAAGGCCTGGTTCGATCACGGAAGAAACCAGCCGTGTATTGGGACGGGACTTATTCTAGGTCACTTTCGATCCGGACTAATTTCCAGTCGCCGTAACATTATTCTATCACTGGGGTAGGGGAGTTACCCATCATTAATGTCCGAATTCTCCACAGGTCGCTGTCGCTCACCCGGGTAGGTGGCGTAACTCATGAAACGTGAAGATTTGGATCTGGATGATCCTGCTAGGACGTTTATAACGTTGCGCAGTTTGTGTATTCGCCTAACCTGTTTCGGAACATGTCCTTTGGTCACGCAGAATGTTTCTAGGTACATTTTTATCAGGGGAAGCGAGCCGGACGAGGGAGTATGGACCTTCCCTCGTACTACGGGCCGCATCGCGCCTAATTCCAGGGGACACCTACCCCTGTGTCCCAACTTTAAGACCAAACCTAACTTCAAAGCTCCTAGACCTAACCCCTTGGAATTTAGCACAAGATCACCTGGAATAGAAGGGAAGGTCCATACTCCCGCGCTCTACCGGAAAAATGATTAGAAATTTGAACGGAAATCAACATTACCTTGTAATCGGACAATCTCACATGTTAACAGCTGTCCTGGACTACGTTTGCGGATCTGTTCATGCGTTTTCTTTAATAATTTTAGTCCGCAGAAGTCAGGCAAAACAGAATGTAAACAGGCAGGTCATTTTTTTAAAAAAAGGAGACGCTTTACTGATTTTAAATCGGTGAGTTCAGGCCGTACGAAGCAAACATAACGCCTAAGGACAGTCCTGTCTAAACGTATCCGCAGTTCCTTTTATCCGCGAAAATCCCAAGCGCCAAGCGGTCATTCTAATTTTTTCAAGATGCTTTTTGTGCGGTGTAGTTGCTGCTAGCACAATTCCATTCTAAAAGATTACTTGAGTAATTTAGAAAGAGAGCAATATTTCGCACTTATATAGCCACTCTGTTAAGCATTTATAATCGTAAAACGGGGCCAACCCTAATCCCAACACTAACCATAATCTCCTTAGAGATTGGTGCAAAGCTCGCGCCATACGAGGGATTCCCACCCACGTGTCTTGCCGTGTTTCTAATTCGAAACCTGCCAAATTTATGTTAAAGGGGACCTCTGTGTCCAGTTTGGAAAGGTGGGGAGACCAATATTTTTATTTTTTATTTTATATACATGCACAACATATGCTTTCTTTTACTCGTTTGGCAGAAAATCACTATCTTCACATTTCATACTCAAAGAAATGTTATGTTTCGGTTTTAAAAAAGTTTCTAATTACAAAATTTTTAAGACCGTGTGATGTCCATACATACAGCATCGCATATGCCCGTTTACCAGTGCTCCCCATGAAACGTACAACATAGTCAGCAGCCATTTAAAAAATCTTAGTAAACTTCACATGGTATCTTCTTAAAGGCATAAAGGAATATATGATTTTTCTTACACGGATAGCATGTACCTTGTAGACTGGGATCGCTAAACGCTAACGCAACGGCTGATCTGGCTCAAAATTATTCGGGGATTGAAAAATTTTTTTCAAAACCTAAATAACGCTTTCTTCGAGTACAAAATTGCAAAGATAATGTGATTTTCTACCAAACGAGTAAAATAAAGCATATTTTGTCCATGTTGTCTATAAAATATGCTTGAGATTATAAAACCATCGAAAATCAATGTGAAAAACGCGTGCTACTTAAGTAGTCATTTTTTACCATGTAGGGTCTCTGCAGGAGATCGAAAAGAAGTGCATTCAAAAGCCGACATCCTGGCAAGTCCGAAATATTATAGGATTATGTCTCTAGATAACCAGTATTACAATCCCACCTAAGTAATCCTTCCTAGTCGAAAACGCATTTCAGAATTTCAGCCAACACTTCATGAAATCGGTCACGCACTGTATAGAAGAATGAAATTAATACACTCCGGTGGTTAACGAGCCGACTGGCTGATAATGTCAAAAGAGGAAGCCATTGGAGCCCCCAAAAGGGAGGACACTTGAGCCATGAAGTCTGTAGTAAAGAGGTTCCAAGTCTCACACAGGTTTCGGTTAGCGGTGACACCAGAGAGTTGTATAAGACGCTTAGAATGGTCCAGTTCGGCCATCCACCTCCTTCAAAGATACTACCTAACAAAGGTGCGATGATGGCATCATTTCTGAAAAGGGCGCTCCGGTGGAAGAAACACTGGCCAACCACTGGACCCAGTAGGCTTCGAATCCCACCCATAGTAGCTGTCTACAACAAGGATACCTGAGTAATCGTGTCAACTGTGTGTCACCAGTCAACTTTATAGGTCCTTAATGGTATGATAGAAGTAGATAACGACATAATGACAGTTTGGCCGTGGAAATCGACAGCATCTGACGTGTGCTCCACGGGTGACTTGTACGTGGATTAGTTTGTATTCAAGCAGACTCGCGCAGCATCTATCGCACTCCCTCCTCCCTCAGACACCCTACTCCGATGACAGGACACTGTCAAGACGACCGAAAGTAGGTGCGGGCGCAGGGATTGACGATGCCAAACAGCTTGCCACGCACAATCTGAGCTTCCGTATCGGGCGACTCTGATTTCACATCAGTGAGAGTCGTAAAGGTCACGTTTGGAAGGAGTCATTACAGTCAGACTCTCAGTGCTGAGAAGAACAGAGTTATCACAACAGCTGGCAACCTTCCCGACTCTTATCTCGTAGTGATAGATTTGGGCGCACCGGACTTCTTACTGTGAGGAATGCGCTGACTTACCGCGGAGATGGGTTCTGTTCCCCCCTCTCATGCACCAGTCGACTGTCCGAGCCTGTTAGCCAAAGGGGCTAAGGGATTGGACACAGTAACTGATGCGGCGTGAAGGTCTACACCTAAGGCGTGCCGCCATTCGTACCTACGGCAGAAATAGAGGGGTCTCGGGGACTCAGAGCAGCTTGATTAACGCCAGCTGTCAGTTAATCCGACTTTACACCCCGGTTTTGGGGACCAGAAACTGGATAACAGGGCAACTAACAAGGGTTGACTGACTCCATGTGCATGAGCTTGCTGCCTGACTGAGTAAATTAATCAGCCTCCTAACCAGAAGGAAGAGAGGAGCTGTTGTCATGCCGACTCTTATGTAAACAGGGCAAGGTACAAAAACCGCTGTGATGTCAGTCGTCGTGACTAAATTCCTAGTTTTCGTCACAGTTCTCTTTGGTCGCTTTATCTCGGAGTGCTGCTGAAGGGATCAATACTGCTCTCCCCTAACCGAGCTCTTTAGCCCAGCCACTGGCTCTGACAATCAATTCTGACTTTTCGTCGACTTGATTGCACACAAGATTGTCAAAGACAAAAAGATGGACTTACGCCTCGGCGACGAGCCCATTCCACCAGAAGAAACACTACGAGCACACAGGCAGAAGCAAACGACAGAAACACGGGTGAGATGAGCAGTCCTGTGAAGAAGACAAAGCCGGCTAGAAGATGAAAGAGTTTGCGGATAAAAAATGGCGTTTTTGGACGCTTTGCATCGACTGCGCTTGAAATTTCGTTCTGGTCTTTAGACGAACTCTCGTTGCACTCAGCAGGCGGCTCAGACACCTCAACACGTGGTGACGGCAGTTTGTTTTGCCAGGAATAAAGCAGCACAACAGTTACCGCCATCAGACACATGGGAATCCACAAAAGGACCAGCAGAATGTTATCCCAAGATACCAGACTGAGAGGCCACAGAAGGTCCAGGCAGCCAACCTCCGCAGAGAAAGAGTTGGCGAAAGCAAGAAGTGCAGGCCAGAGTAAAACCGTCAGCAAACAAGCTCCTCCCACCGACAAAACATCAAAGCCCACTCTGTAGTGCTCCACCAGGTAGGCGACTATGAAGACCGGAAAGAAACCTCGCAGGGATACCATGAAGGCGAGGCTGAGCTGTCCAAAGAGTATTGATTCGCCAACGGTAAAGGAGTGGGGAAAGGCCTGTAGCAGCTCGAGCGACAGGAGGTAGATGAAGAGAGCTACTACAGCGCAGGACCAGTTCAGTTCTCCAAATGGAAAACAGCACACGAGCATAGCAATAATGTTGGTGGTCTCGCGTACTGATTTGAGGGCAAATATGTGGACACCGAAGGCTATGAGGGAGGCGTAGGAGAGATTCTTTGCACTGGACGTATCACTCTGATATGCAAGTAGGAGGGGAACAAGAAAGATAAGCCAACAACCAGGAGCCACATCCGGACGAGTCAGCCGCATGGGGAGTTCGCCTCCAGAACGGACAAGCAGGACTTCGGCGGAAGTGGCCATCATAATACAGGCTCCGATTTGGAGAACTGCTTCTGAGCGAATGCCGGGAAAAAGACAAATTAGGAGGACGGCCGCGACGAACCCTTCGACCTAAATATAAGGGGAAAGAATTGCAATTCCGAATCCGCACGTGATAACTTACGTAAAGCCGTTGTGACCTCATCTTCAGGTAGGCGGCATTTCGAACAGACTTTCTAGTTATGATCCATAATGGTCCTAGAAAAAATGGGAGCCCTGATTTAGGCGTTTTACAGGGTCAAATTAAAACTATGAATTTCGTGAGTAAATTGCAACAATGACCAAATCCAAGCTCACCTACTCTTACAAGATTATCACCTTTTGAGATGCGTACGTACTAAAGGTAATATCTACGGGAACATTCATGACGCACGTATAACTTAAGTGTGATTCGCAAGTGAAAATCATTCGAAGACGAGGTGACGAGCATACGTAGCTTTCGAGCCGTCAGGCCAGTACAGTAATATGGGAACGGGTTAGAAGTAAAACAGGTCAGCGATAAGGGAAATCAATAAAAGTTCGTCTTAAAACACAGGCGGGGTGTGCGAATGTGAGGGAAGGGGTGGTGGACTAACGCCGCAACTCTCTACGCCCTTCCGCTCTCACCCCGCCCCTGACGCTGACTGCTATTACCCCCCCCCCCAACCCGAATTTATATCAACCAATCGGCAGGAAATAGGAATTCCGATGAAGACACTCAAGTAACTATTACTAAGATGCACGTTAAAAGTGCAGTTACTGTTCGACAACCAACTCTATAGACAAGTAGCTGACGTTGCTATGGGCTCACCCCTCGGACCTCTCCTAGCCGATGGCTTCATGGGCAAATTGGAGAGATTCCAACTAAGCGATTAGATCGATAAGGGGGCGCTCGTATAGTAGGGTAGTGCAAAGACGTGAACCTAAATGGATTGCTTTCAAGCAAGGACGGGTTTCGCGGAAGTAGGGTGTCAATGAAGATCTGCATGATTTTATCAGAAATTTGGAGTGTCGAATAGTGCTCATAAGAGTACTTTGTCAATCGAATTGCAACTGATTATTGTGGAGGAAACCAAAAGAAGAACGTGAATATTGTTTTACACAATTGGAAAAAAGTGGTTTCACAGTGTACCTTGGAAGGTCAGATGAATATGAATCGGCCCGACGCACCGGGCACTTCGCCTGTTACAGGAAAAGACAGAAAAAAATCCCCTTTTGAATACCAGCACTTTGACCATGCTTTAGAGCCAGACAACCCAACTGTTCTACCAGTTTATGTTCGGATATATGGAAGAGTAAAATGCGCTTAAAAAGTAACCAGGCCCGTTTAGGACAAATGTTTGGTCCATCAAAGATGAAAGCAGAAATTTGAAATACTTCCACAGAGACGAGTCATTGACATTTTTTACCAGAGAAGTCACGAATTTTACGGGGCTATGGCCAGAGCTCCTGTCCCATGTTATCCTCATAACAGTTGGCATCCTGGATGACTGGTGACAGACATCAGTCAGCCCCCCCCCCCCCCCCCTACCTATAATAGGATCTAGGGGAAACACCGCCTGGTTAGTTTCGTCAGTGCAGTGTAAAATTTTGAAACGAATTCACCATGGGCACTGGTCATGGTTTACTAAGGCAGTGAATGCTAGACAGCGGTGAACATGTCCAGGTCGTCCGTCAAAACTACCAGGTATTTAACGCAATCAACCACTGATTGCTCAAAGAAAGGCCTGACGACTGTGGCTCAACCGGAAAGACAACTAATCGTATGAGTGTACCCCAAACAAGATTTTGAGTGTGCGGTAGACACCCCTTCGAGTGAGCTGCCAATTCATGGCGGCGTTCACAAGGATCGGTGCTGTTTCGCGTTCTCGTAAACGACCTTCCAAATGAGGTTTCGATTACCTACCTTACATTTGCAAATATCAACAATTTCGTGCCAGATTATAGACCACGTTTCAATTCTGGAAGACCTGATTAGTGTCCACAAACGCTGAACATCGATAGCATAACAGTCGTCTTGGGCCAGCCCTTAAGGTTAGTCTGCGACTGGATTTGTGATTGACTGACTTGTCAGTAGTCCCTAAGGGCACAATGCGGCCAGCAGTCCCTTCGCGTGATTGGCACCAGTTGTGCTCTGTCAGTTAATCAGATCACTAGATGCACACAAGCCGGCAAATCGGTACTGCTAGCGCAGGGCTAGACAGCGGGTTTCCCAATGTTATCACGAAAACCGCATTTACAATCTGCCGACAGGGAATGGCAACCATTTTCCCTACTTACTGACGCCGAGAAAATCTTAACGGCAAAATCTCTTATTACTCCATACGTTTTGTCGGCCACAACGCGAATATCGTCTACGAACGTGGTCCGTGCAACCTGTAGGTTGCACGCCAAATTCGAAATCTATACCCGTCTCGCCATTACGGAAAATAGGAATTTAGTTACAAAATATGGTAAGGTGTGGAAGTTTTGCATCGTACACTCTATTGGTGAAGTTCTAACCCGGCAAAGAAAGTGGCCAGAGCCCACACTACGATACCCAAGTCGGCACTTGTCTTGTCCGCCTGAATTTCAGCCTGTTTAAATCATGGTCACCGGGCCTGAAATTAGGGAATGCTGACGGCATTTGCCCGACGCATGCAAAAACTTCCGTATTCAAGAGTTGGAGAGGAAACTACCTGATTAAGAAAAAATATTGATCCCTCTACAAGAATCCGCGAGTCTGTTTTACTAAAAGTGCTAGGACGTGTAACAGAAACACGGGACTAGATGGATCATTGCAGGGCGGCAGTATATCAATCTGAAGTAACTTGTCCGATTGCGCCAGTAATATGAACTAAACATATGTTGTGACGAGTAGGGAGACATAGAAAAATGGCGCAGGAAACGAAAAGGCACAGAATTAGTTGGGATAAACCAAATCACAGCCATTACTTTCGATTCAGGTTCAATCAATGCGTGTCAGTGTTGCAGAATTCGAGTTAGCTATATGAAGATCTGATACCGTAATCTGTTTAATACCTTGGCTCATCTTCGGCGGGGTACAGATTCGAGGTTATTCGTCAGAAGTATGATGAAAACTAAAATGCTATTGGAAAAAAATCACGCTATTGCCGATCCGGGGCTGGGGACCTGCGGCAGAGTGGGTGGCATCGTCCCCTTCCATGGAAAATCCACACCTGATAAATCGGCAAGAAGTGCGTGTATATATTTGAAGTGTTTCATGCAGAGCGCATGGCGAGTCTGTTAATATACATTAATTTTCTAGATTTACTTTCCGTATATAACTACAAGCATTTAGAATATGCTCAAGATATCATGCAGAACAGTTGAAAAAGTGGCTGTTGCTGTTCACTGCGACTCAGTATGGAAGGAGCGCAGGTCACAATGCATTTTACGAGGATGGCCTTAAGTAACTGCTTTTCAGAAGACAATCTTTATCACGGAGTCTGTTCCATGCTCCAACGAGCCTCTGCGAGCACGCTTTCTGTCGGACGTCTGTTGAGACCGTTTTCCACTGCGGTTTAAAGTCACAACCATGCAACCATTCCGCCTTAGCTAGTTCAAAAAAGCCATCAATTTCTAGGGTACACCAACGACTTCTGTACCCGGTTGGCACGAAAGAGGTCACCACGTGGTTGTTTGCAAATAAAAGAAAGTAAATTAGGTTAGGCCCGTCTGACTTCGTAAGGCACGCAACTCAGGTTCTTGATCATCTTCGTAGCCCTCGTTCGTACTCGTTCCAGGAGTCGACAGTCCTCCTTAAGTCACGAGCGCCAGACCTGAGCGGCATGCTCCAAGTGAAATCGAACGAATGTCTCGCAGATTTTTCTTAACAGTCCTTATCAATTTTCACAAGTCCCCCTCTCAGCGCAACTAACACCTGTGTAGCGCGTTTAGCTGCCTTTAGACATTGCAACGTTGGTATAGGCGAGAGGTCAGCAGGACGACTGGGTCCTTTTGCTCTTTGACATTCCAAAGGGGTTGCCCATCAAAGAGGCATCGGGAGGAATCATCCTACGGATTAGTCTTTCTGGGACGGAGTCCTTCGACCACGCAATTACAAACGCTAAATTGCCGCATCCAGCGCGCAGACCAGTTGTCGAGTTGGTCGAGGTCATGCTGGTGCGCTGAGAGCATGTAGTCCCCCTCCATGAACTTCACTGTCGCCTTCTTAAGCATAATTTCCATAATCTTACGGCAAATGGAGGTAAGATTGAGGGGCCAATGACTGCTGATATAAGTTGAAGTCCCACCATCGTATATCGGGTACATAATCGCTGTTTTCTATTCAGATGGCCGTCTCCCTTATTTAAATGGCGAAGGGAAAATATGAGCTGGTGGTTTGGACGATCAGTTCACAATTCTTCTGAAAACTAGTTCGGTATATTTTTCCGGACCCGACGGCTGCTTCTTTCAGATCCTACATCTTTCTTTCTACGGTAGATGTCGAGAAGAGTGTAGGTTTAAGCACGGGACCTGTGATTGTAATACGATTGCTCAACACGTGATCCTGAAACCCCGGTTGCCTAGTGAATACTGTGGCAAAGAACCAGCTCATTTGCTCAACTTCCTTGCGTTTTCAACGACTTGTACGTTGTTACCATCCTTAAGTACTGCGATTTGTCCCTGTTTTTCAGTCGATCGCTAATTTAATGGAATACAATTTTTGGCTCGAGTTCAGCTTGCAGGATAATACTGTATTTATAGTTTTCTTGCATGACGGATCCATTTTGACTGTTTTCCGCTGGCAATGAAACTTCCCGCGGTGTTCTAGTGACCCAGTTTTCCTGAATGTCTTCAATTTTTTCATTTCTTAACTGAATATCAATGCCTCTTACAAAGTCGACAAAACGACCGTTCGTTTTTGTACCTTCGCCGGATAATTTCGCCGAATTCGATCTGGCCAAATTGTCTTAAAAGACCGCCAGTAGTCCTTCGGCTCCTCTCGAGCAAACAATCCCAGTTCACGGACATAACTTCCTCCTTCACCAAATTAAAATCTGCATTCCATATAATTTGCTGGCCTTCCGTCATCTTGTGGGGTCGAGGATAAGACGAGTAACTCCATAGTAACGTAGTATTTCCCAACCTTACCGAGAGGTGTACTGGAGTACGCTTCATGACCGTAAGAGAAGTATTTCGCAAGAACTCGGCCCAAGCAAATTGCCAACAATTGGAAGAGGAATTCATGGGTAATTGCGCGAACGGTTTGAATCCAAGAATGGAATGCGCCGTAGTCAACTTATCATTCCATGAGAAGGGACCCCGATAGGTCTGTAATAAAATTATTTTATTTATTTCTTTAAAGTTGAGCAAAAACTCCGCGAGTTCCATAAATACGTATTTTTTCATGATACGCCTGACTCAAACGTCATCACATCTAACGAAATATTTGCTGACCCGTCTAGTTCAGAGCTCAGAAATAGAGTAGTTCACGTGAACATTGAGTTAGAAGTTCTGAGGGCATTTATAATCATAATTATGTGTGTCGAAAAGACAGATCCATTACAACATCAGCCTCCAAATTCATGCGGGTCTTCAGAAACATTAAACTGATTCTCTCAAGAAGTACATGTATATATTTTAAGTATTGCAGGCAGACTTCCTGATGAGCTTGTTAATTGGATCAGTTTTCTATATTTACTTCCAGTATGAAATCAAAATCATTTAGAATATGTTCGAGGTGTCGTGCTGCACAAGTGAAAAAATGACTGCTGCGGTTCAATGCGACTCAGTATGGGAGGAGTGCAACAACAATGTGTTTTACAAGAATGACCTCAGTCAGTCATGTTGTAGAAGAGAATCTTTGTAAAAAAAAACTTTGTGATCAAGCCATCTCTTAAGCCCGAATGTGGAATTTACCTTCACCACCTCACTTGGAAATTTGTTAGCTAATGAAATTTAGGTCTCTTAGATGCTGACATGCAGTCCATTGCATTTCACGTTGGACGTTGATTGATACACGACAGCTCTCTTCTCGGCGTTGATGGCCAGCTAGAATTTAGGGCAACCGGAAGCGAAAAGTTCCACACTCCATTGTATGTCCTTTTCCGTTATGGTATTTATCTCGCAGTCTTCCTTAAACAAATGGTCATGGACGCTGCATTCAGGTACTCTCGAGGACACTTTGAGACCAGGAATTTTGAACAATTTTCCGTCGGTTCGGCAGTTTATGCCTGTCCCCGGCCGGTCCTCACGGTAGACCTCCGTCTAAATGACGGAGGACATGAGACAGAATAGGCGGGGGCGAGTACGCTGATCTGTCTCTATCCATTTGTCAACGTGAACGACTCAGATATCACACCGTTGTCCATGACATTAGCCATCACCTCATCTTGAAGTTGACGCACTATTTGTGCAAAGTGTTCCGAACACCCGGATTTCAGCATAATTTTCAAGAGTCCATCGCGGTCGACTGTGTCGAAGACCGTTGTTGGGTCGTCGGGGGGTGATGTTAAGGTTGGTCCTCGTGTTTAAGCATGTCTCCTTTAGTTAGCTGGCCGCGGAGATCACGTCGACGGCTCTTTGGCTCCCGTGGAATCCACACTGGTTTTCAGGGAGAAGTTTCTGCTCCACCTGCATGTTCAGACGGTTGGGGGAGGGGGAGGAGAGACTCCCTGAGATTCGGAGTAGCGAGATGGCTCCGTGATTATCCCAGAGTTTTCGGGTTCCTTTGCGCTTATATGCATATACGATATTCGCGTGTTTGAAGTTTTTAGGAAATTACCCGCGTAGCCAACTTTCCTGGAGGAGTGACGTCAGTTTGTCCATCAGCCGATGGCCGTTCTTTATGTATAATTCAGCTGGGATTTTGTTGGATCCCGGCGTATTTCCGTTGGACATTTGATATACTGCCTTCACTATTTCTGGAAAGAAAATCGGGAGGCCCAGATCACTGTTCGTTCCTACCTGGGGATGTCAGTTGTTGACACTGTCGAAGTTTGCGGACGGTTTATTGAGCACCCTTCCGAATTCATTGGCCCAGCGTCTTAGAATTTATGATTTTTTCACAAGAAGCGCTGATCCATCAGAGCTGAGCAATGATGCAGGCGCTTTGGTTTTGGGACACAGACCGCCATGATTTGTGCAAAGAAATCCCTTATTGCCTCGCACTCCGCATACCCTTGGAATTTCTCGTCCTTATGATTCGTCCATGTACCTACAATATCTTACTTAGACGGCGGTCACTTACCCTTTAACCTCCCATGAGGTTGCAGTCGGTGGCTCACCCCGGAGTTAACGAGACGATGATGCGACCAGCTGTCAGCGTCGCAGATCACCTTTGTCACCAACACTTCATGTCCATCACGCCTCCGGACGACAACGTAGTCCAGAAGCTGCCAGCGCCGCAACCGCTGGTGTATCGAGGTCGCCTCCTTGCACATCTGAAGATGGAAAAGGCCGTTGGTCAGGAGAAGGTGGTGTTCTGTGCAGGTTTCCAGGAGGAAGACATCTTTTTCTTTGTAGCCACCGAGTCCGCGGGTACATAGCACACACTCCCAGCCAGCGTTGTTTGTCCCGACGCGAGCACTGAAGCCACAAAGGACAGTTACCTTGTCCGCCATCGGCAAAGTCGCCAGGAGTGTGTGCAGATCTTTGTAGATCTTGGTCTTTGCCTCATCCGAATTGGTTATTGAGGGGACGTAAGCACTGAGGATAGTGGCGAATCCGGCTCACCGACGAGGCAGACATAGAGCAATAGGCAGTTGTCCCACAGTGTCGTTCCAAAGGACAAAGGCGGCGCCTGCGTCGCATCACGTTACCTTTGGGCGGCCGCTCCAGAAGAAGGTACAGCTAACACCTACGTTATACAGATGACTCTTTTCGAAGATCGATGTTTCACTGTGCGTAGCGATGTCCATCTTGTAGCGCGCCTGTTCTCGAGCCACTAGCGCCGTCCTCTGTTTCGATCGGTTGCTCCTCGGATTGTCTAAAAGAGGACGAGCATTCCAGGCCTCAAGAGTGAGTAGTTACTCCAGCAGCCTATGAGGCGAGACGGAAGAGACGGGGCCGAAGGTTGCCGCCATTTTATTTCAGTTTCAGTTTCAGTTTATTTGGTAAGGATAATAGGCAAAGTCTTTGAAAACCCTATTGATTGCATGTCAGCTCGTTAGAAATAACTGTACACGAACAATAAAAATATTCGCTATGTAAACAGTACTTGATTCATTTGAGCAGCATTGTCTCAGATAAAATTTTGCGGGGTCGTGAGGTATTAGTTCAGATTCAGACTGTCGAGGGAAAACAGGGGACACAAATAATCATCCAAGCGTTTCTGGGGGGGGGGGTTGCAGAGACGTAGCCTCCGCGACTAACTGAGGGAGATCGTTTCATTTCTCCACTACCCTCTGCCTGAAAAATTCAGAACGAAGATTTAGCCTGGACATTGTTGTCCGTAACTTCATCGAGTGACCACGAATATTGAGTGAAAGGTGCCACTGAAATAAGTCCTCAAAGCCAAGTCCATGCTCAAGGCCATGTATTATCTTGTAGACGAGGATAAAGTCACCTCTTTGCTGCTTTTAACACAGAGGGAATAATTTAAGGCAATTCAGTCTGTCTGTGTATGATTGGCTTTTTAGACCGTTTACCAGCTTTGTTGCACGACGTTGTACCCGTTTGAGGCATGCTTGGTCCTTTACTAGCCATGGCCGCCATGCTTATATGCCATATTCTAAGTGAGGCCGAATAAAGGTGCCGTAAACTTTCCCAAAAAGGTCTTGGTCAAAGGTTAAGAACGCCCTTTCGATTGCATGTTATTTCGACCATGAGCCTTGCGCCTATGGGATAAGGTATCAATGACCTGATTTGTCATCATTGGTTTGGGACGCTTTTTCGCTCCTTCCATCTCAAAGATGCAGGCAGTGCCATTCTCTATAGGGCTGCTTTGGCATCCCAGACAGCTGCCAAGCTCCCAACTGAGTCGCAGTTTTGTTTAATGGGGTACGACCAGAGTTAATTTGGGCCTCTTATGAGACTGCACGTCGCCGTCAGCGTAGGACTTTGAAGTGGAATGGAGGAGAGGAATTGCGTTTGCAGCCGAATTACCGGGTGCGGGTACACACAGCACTAAGTACCCCAGCTGGTTTAAGTCGCTGGTCGACAGCTACTGTGATGAACAGTCGGGACAGAGACTTGCGTATACGTAAACATAGACGAGAAATTTGCTCCTGCTAGTGTATTGGGATTTATCTTGTAAAAATATCTTGCTCCAGATTTCAGCCCAGTCTTTATGTTATTTGCGTTATCGGTGTTTATTCCAGAACTAGTGATCTAAGAGAAGTACATACTGCCTCCCAACATGTGAATAGGCTAAAACACCTCTCAATAGGTATAAAGAGGCAGAAAAGTACATTGAAATAGTTCTCCCAGGTCCTACGCATTTCAACGCGGTAAAGCAGTCTTTTGGTAAGGAGTATTTGCGGTTACGGTCTTGCCAAACTGTACAATTAGATCCAGGAGGTTACCCAACCTATAAAACGCTAGGACACACTTTTATGGAGGTACAATACTGTGATTCTCGACTCACAGTAGTGTCCTTGATACAATCCAGGGAATTGATTTTAAAAAATAACCTGTCTTGCCAACTGGTTGCGCTAAATTTCGGGAAATCAATTAGCGAGTATTTGAATGTTTTCGATTTCCGGTGTCAGATAGCTCTGGCTTTCCATCGTGGTACCTGCAGAGCTTATATGAAGGTTTTCCGCGCATATAGGATAGGTTCCCATTGCTGCCAATTGGCGCTGTTAAAGTGGTTTATGATAACTAGTTGGTATTCGGCAAACTACAAGGAATACCACCCTAGCGTTTTCCTAATGATCGCTATCGACCAGATGAGCAAAGACTGGGCTATTTATAAATCTTGCCTCGCCTTTTGTAGTTGTTTCAATGAGACTTCATTTATCTTTTTGTGCAAACGCCTGCCATTTAGACTGCGCTGGTTTATCGAATACGTACTTATGGTTGTTAACCGACATTCTGAGTAATTTAATGTCGATCATCACAGAACCACGACTGTAGGACACGTTAGTGAGTATGAGTCTGCATGACAAGATTTGAATTGCGTAAGAAGTTGACTCAACACGTGGAAGTGCATTCTGAATGCACAAGAATGTAATCATGACGCTGGATTTAGGCGGCAGTCAGTACATTAAGATGGGATTATGCACTTTCAACTATTATAATGGACATTTAACCGAACCAGTTTACCCGCAAAAACCAGTAGCATTGTTTATTTCCGTGTCAGGAAATGCTTTATCGGGAGACCTTTAATTCATTTTGCTGTAAGTGCCGTCTCGGAGTAGTGGCCCCTGGATTAGCTTAAAAACGAAACTATTAACGTAGCAGTCCGTGACCCCTGTGCTTTTTGAACTCATGCACATCCACCTAAAATAAACTGACCTGTTGTACCCATGAAGGTTAGAGGCGAAATGGCTAGAGGCTTAATATAGCATATAGGGCTTCGATTAAATGCATTCCTTTAAATTCGGTTAACGCAATGTAGTTCAGTATGTTTAGGGGCGATGGGCGATTCCTTGGAGGACACTATTGAAGAGTTTTTATGCCACAATTCAGGTAAAAAACATGTCTCAATCATGTTTTCAGTGGCATATGTATTTCACCCAGCATTACCCTGACAGTGTATAACTGAAACCGGAACAGCCTCGGGTGTCGAGGATAATGTGGAATATCAAATAATGGTTATCCGCGCTAGTGATAGGTATGAACAAATAGTTGGTTTGGCGTAACAAAGTGGTTCTGCCCATTTGGACAGAATTTGTCCAACAAGCCTACGTAAACTTTATGTTCAAATGTCTGTGATGAGTCTGACACTAGTACTTCCTCCGAGAGTATGTTACAGGTACCGCGAACTCGCTGCAAAACCGAGTACCTATTGACATCCAGGTGGGATAAGGTTCCTTGAAGTTTGAGGGGGGAAGGTTCCCCGCAGGTAAGTTATCGTGGCTAATGTAAGGAAGTCAGTGAATTGCGTAGTACAGTTACGATCCCTCCCAGTCGGTAGGTCTGCATGAGACCTTGATCGGTCTGCACTCATGGGGAATTAGGTTAAACACATCAAGCTTACACGTTTATGACAAAGTCTTCAGACCATTTGCGGCATTAGTTGTTGTGCTGTGAACTCCATATAGTAACTTATAACCTTTGTTCAGCCAGGGCAGTAACCCCCGGCTTCTATATTTCAGTTCTGAACAAACAAAAAAATCCGCATACTTTTCCAAATGGCTCATTATCTATATCCATGAAAGTTCCTTTAATGGCGAAGAGAATATGGGCAGCCCCCTAAGCCGATTTGCCGCATAGAAAGGAGGGCCTCTTGGCTGACAAAGTGGTGACTGTGAGGTCGTCTTGCTCAGTTAAATTTTACAGGTACCCCCCGTCAAAGAAGTGTTGATGAGCATCTTCATTTGCTACAGTGACACACTTTTCAAAATCGAACTTCAACGAACGTTTCTCGGGAATTAAAAATTAAAAAGGAAATTAAAAAACAGCAATTTCTAAATTGGAGTATCCTCCAGAAAGCGGACAGGGAATGCCGGGAGACCCAATGACGAGCCGAACCCCTCGCAGCTGCGCCATAGAACGACAGAATATCGACAAACTACACGTGTATGGGCTTTTAGCTAGTATCTGTGCTGTTAATTTGGTATTCCCATACCTTAAACTATACTACTAGCTGCCTGTCGGCAGTTAATGAATATTACGCGGTTACCCGCTGTGGCTGATAGACTTTGGCCCAAATATTCATGCATGACATTTCGGTCTGAGCCTATAGACCTAGAATATACTGACCTACTGTAAGTTCGCAGTTAATTTCCGAGGAAATTAAAAGAAGTTTATCGGATCATTCACGCAGGCGACTAAGCCTTCTTGCCGAGTCCATTCGTCAGTTTTACATTTGACCGCTCGCCGTACTTTGATGTCATCCTGAGGCATGACTCCCTTACAGTCAAGTCAATTTATGCAGTCATTGGTAAATATAAAACAATGATAGCACGAGCACATGGCCCTAAGGTACTCCACTCACATCTGACACTGTCATTGATTTCTCATTGCCAGTACACACAGACTGCGATCAAGAGTTTCCCTATCCGAGTCCGTACCACTTTCTGGTTATACACGCAAATTCGTAATACATTGGTTGGTAATACCGAACGAAAAAAGATCACTTTACTCAGGCTGACGTGGACTCATTTATTCAGTTTGCGAATATAGACAGATTCATCATGTCTGGAGTCGCCAAAATCTTAGAAGAGATAATGAAACTACATCTGTTTTAATCCTCAACCTCGAGAGAAATGCCGCCTACAATGTCTGCCGCTGGCCGACATGGTTCATCCCGTGACGTTTCGAACCGTCGAGTGACCACCTACTCTACTACCAGAGGATGAGGCAAGCTTGTTGGCATTGCAATTCCATCGTCAGTATATTTCGGTTCATACTTCTGGTGGCGTATCATGAAAAATAGACAATTCGTTTAATCACATCCTAGGGAGACAGGCAAAGACGATCTCAAAAAGTTGGCTTACCGTTATATATATAGAACAACCACCGCCGAATTATTTATTATCTTCAGACAGCCGTAAGTCACCTGAAGACTAGACGGACCTGAGGACTGAATTCCAATTAAGGCATACACTGAGCAAACGTTCCACCACTGCGCCAGTGACCAAAGAACTGCAGATAGAGGTCTTGAATATTCAAACCACATGTGACGACGCTGACAAGACAAGTACGATGTAAAATCTGAGCTAAATTTCAGAGGACTAGTTTTACCGGTATTTCGGTGTGTAAGCAGTGCTTTCCACAAATTGAGATGACTATAGAACTCCACTGTGCATCACAAATATGTTACAATTAGAGGATGACCCAAATCCTCCTGGGTCACCTACGGCATTGTATGCCGTCCTCCACGTAGGACATTTTGTTTGGAGTTGAGAAGGAGGATGGGAATAAGTACAGGAAGCCATAGGTCTGGAGAAACATGCACGCCAATCACCGTCATCTGGATTAGTCCAGCGGTCATATACGGTTATGGGGATGTAGTCGCCGCGCTCAACGTGAGTGTCTAGAGAAGCAGATCAGATCTGCGCTTCAGAACAGGCTAGGTAGAAGTAATCACTAGGTCCATCGATGTATTTAACGGTGGATTGTCAGTGTACCGGTTACAAATACGACTGCGACCAAGTCTGATTCAACCGACGTTGTGCCTTAGCGGCAATCTAAACTCATTGATGGACCGTTAGTGAGCTTACAGCAGTATACGCCCGTCGCATTTAACACGCGTCGACAGGTTACCTGACCCTGTCAGATACCGCGTCCGATTCCATTCTAAGTCGACCTGACTCGGACAAGCCATCAGTGAATGGAAGAGTTAGGGGAGAGTATGGCCGATACTGAACAATCCAAACACACACACACACACACGGCAGATCAACGCATTTCTCCCCACAATAATCAGACGTGCTTCCATCTATCACGACCCGAAATCGGTCGCAGCTTGGAAGACTGTCATCTGAGGTGGCAACTCCGTCATACACAGAGGGTCGGGTTTCCCTGGATCCTCCTTAGCGTGCTTTGTGTGGTACTCTCACACCTGTGAGACCCCAGTCGCGCTTATTGCAGCCTGGCACATGTAGAATAGGGAGTAAGTCATGTGTCTCGCGGTTTGATGGGTCGTTTAACTTTGTCGGCCACCGCGCTTACGTCCACCCCTGGTCGGCCTGACTTCTTTTTGCAAACGAAGCACAGTTTGCCCGTGATATTAGACAGGGGGAGGTAGATGCAGCGAAAGTCTATAGAGTTATAAAAAATTGACACGCAGGTCATTTCTCGCGTGTCCACATCACAGAACAGTAGTGGGCTTCGCCGTCGTCTGCGGCCGGCAAACTGTTACTCATCACTTACAATCACATGAAATGCCTGTCAACCAAAGGATAAGAGGGTCAGACATGGTTATGTAGCCGCACCTGAGGTAAACAAACATCAGCCACCTGTAATACAATGCCGGTGGTTATAGTGGTTTTTAGAGGTGGGATCGGGGAATGCACAGGCGACTTGGTTTTTATAGGTTGGGCAATGGAACACAGAGGCGACAAGATCAGGTAGCTATATACAAAAGAAAAGCTATTGGGAATGCGCGGTTACACTATGCGTGGTTGATAAATAATTGTCCTAACCCCTAACCCCACCTCTCACCCCAACCCCTAACGATAACCCTTATCATAACCCCAACAGTATTGTGTCTATCAGGTGCGGCTGCATAACCATGTCTTACCGATTAGAGAATGCGACCCCAAATCTCCACTGGATGACGTTATCAAATTATTTACGGATTTTTATATGCATTATATTGCCACCACCTAGCTCACCGCCTTCGCAAACCTTAAACAGCAGTAGGACAAATCCACTTATCCCTTAACTCGGAACGACACAACCTCGATAAAGTGGACGGTGAACTTACGCAGGGGAAATGAGCGCGAAAAATAGGTTCGGCGATTGGAAGCTAGTTTCTGTCTCCTATTTCGCATTAATAATAAGCCAAATTTCCCTGAGATTTCAGTTATTGCCCGTGTTCATAGTTTGTAAAATATTCGAAACTCTTCCTTGATATTACTCCTCCCACCTTCTCTGTCTCTAATCGCTCATTTTTCTTTGCCTCCAGGTATACATCTGTCTATCTGAGATAAGCCGCCAATACATATTAAATCGTCACACAGCCACTATGCATTTGAGAGGAGACTGAGCCTTTATCTTTTGTTTTCCCCATCCTTCCCGTGCAACTTTCTCCAGGAGTTTGGAAAAGGGTCATGTGGCGTTTAGGACGCCAAAGCCAGATCTATTTTATCCGCTCTCACTTTCCTCTCCGCGTGTGTTTTCGATTTCCTCGGTCTCACAGCAGAAATTTCGATTTTTGCAGTACATGTGTCGTGTCCCTCACAAGACGTGATGTCCTCCTTAACCAACCTCTCAGAGAAGTAATTGGGACCATTTTGACGCACAGGCTCTAAACCGTCCCCGTTTCACTCGTCGCTAAACCCCACCAGGATTCCATTCTGTCCACTGGAACGTCGAGGCCTCACACTCCACCATCGGTCTCAACCTAGCATCCGCGGTCGCACTGTATTGAATTTTCATACCCTAAGGAAGAATCTTCCGTGCTCCTCTGCATCCCTTCGTGTAACAACTTCTATTTCTCCTGAATATTTCACCTGAAAGTGCGCGCTATTTCGACCCTCCTCATTGTTTCGCTTCAGTTTTTTCCTCTGTTTCGTCCAGCGTTCACCCTTTTATCTAAAAACCTCCAATTTGACATTCGTGGATAGTACCACAATCATCGTACGAGAAAAGACAAATCGCCAACGGACATCGACAACTTTTCCCGCTTTACAAAGCTTAATTTCCAGGTACCGTTGTGTAGTTGGCTGCTCATACAGAGTTTACGTCTGACATTACTGTCGATATTTTGACATCTAAATCAGTGCTGATTTTGTATTGATTGGGCCCTCCGAGAGCTTAACAAATAAACTATTACTCGGAAGACCAATTGGCGAGCATACGTTAGCTTTGGATAAATTATCGTCAGGCGAGAACATTTGTACGGCGACAGGATAGAAGTAAAAACGTGTTACTGATAAGAGAAATCGATTGAAGTTCGACGACCGTCATCCAAACAAAGACGTAGAATACGTATTTCAAATACTATTTCGTTGATCAGAAATGACAATGTTATTAAGAAAAGTACAAATTTCGAAAACTGAAGACTTGAGTCAGATGAGTGGACTCAAACTTTAGACGCCCATAATGCCTGTCCATGCAGATAACTGGCTAAATAAAACAACATAAGCACACTAACGTTTAAAAATTGTTTACATTTTCTTCTATCAAATATTTTCCAAGAATTAGTGCTATATGAAGTCTGACACGCAGTCAAGCGCGCCCAGCTCGACAATATGTTTCAAGAGCTTGTTGCGCAAAATCGATGTAACTTTCCGTTTTTTTATTTGAGATGCGGTCGATTAAAGCAAAGAGGACTTTTCCAGATGTCGTTGGTAGAAACGCCAAAGCTCGTTCAGTTATTACTAAATTTGACTAGAATTAACAGATTCAATTGTAAGCATACCAGTTTGTTCATACTAAGAGATGTTTTCTTCCGTCAAACTTATATGCTGTTCTTGCTGACTGTTGAGTGCACTGAGTTTCAGACTGTCTTTGAAACTCCAGGGAATACTTCATGGCTTTCAGTGCTTTCAGTCGATTGCAAATGAATTTGGGTTCCGTGATATTTATTTATCAAAATATTACGATATTTCTTGAAAGTATTTACAGAAGCAGCGAGTGCTTGGACGCTCTTTTTCATGTAGATGGCTGTTAGGGTCATTTCTGAAGACTCGCCCAAACATGAAACCAAGTTGTCGAAAAAAATTAACGTCCACGACAAAATTAAATGACGAATATGCCTTTGACCAGTTGCAAGGCTTTCTCAAGGAAGTTACCTATGTATAAAATGCTTTAACAATGCATTCTTCTGGTGAATGTCCATGTACTTAGCCTTTTTACAGAGTAAAGCGGGGAAAAAATTGTCACTTTCGGAGATTTTTTCCACCTTCCTGAAAGATAAGTTTTCTGTCACAAACGAAAGAACTTGCTTTTGCTCTTTATATTACAGTCATTTTCGCGATCTTTGCTTACATTTAGGCTTCATTCTACAATTATGAATACATTGAAGATTGGCCATGTAAAAAATGACATGTTGCTCCACTTGTCAGTGTTCTGACCGTTCTGTTTCTAAATTAAGCATAAGCAGAAAGTAAGTCGCACAAATGCACTTTTCCGCATGATCAAACTCTAAAACGACCATTCGACAATAGACATTTTGACGCTTACTCTGTGTGTGTTCGTCAATAGCGGGACATTTTCAGCACGTTTAAGAAAAGAATTGCTTGTATGCGTTATTGCTGTCCTTTAGGGGCATAAAATCACAAATATATGCAAATAGGACTTTTAAAGATCGATACAAGGTTCGGTTTTCCAAAAAAAACAACTAGCTTGTTTACTACCTGCTTCATACGGCTTACGGCGGATAAGGAGCCAGTTTTCAAGTACGGCAAGTTTTGTTTGGCAAAGCTCTCGAGGTCAAATTACCATCCCCTGTATACTACGACTTTCGAGTAAGAATGAAGTCCCAAACAAAGACGTAGGCACCTACTTGCCTGGCGCCCCAAGGATGATCGTGCGAATAGCCTAAATGATCACAACTTGTTCAGCTTACGATTTCGCATCCAAAGGCATGGTGGTAGACTGATGCCCGGCACCAGAAGCGGTAAGCCATACGGGTAGGACCACTTTCTCCTTCATACGCACTTGAAGGTTCACCTCAACACCCAATAGGGCTCGTTCCAGAAGCACGGACGCTATAAAACTGGAACGACCTAACACAGCGGTAGCGCTAGACACCGAAATCCATGTCCGTTCTGAAGATCTACTATCGTTGATCACAAAAGCAGCTTTCGGAAAACAAAACTCTACCTGACTGTTCATTATTTTGTCTGGTGCCCGACAAGGATCCACTCCCTTGGAGTAATGGAATATCGGAAGAACTGCAGGCAAGATCTTATTTTGTAGCCGAACCTGTAAGGGGCTAGAGTTAGGGGTTAGCCTGGGGCTTGTCTACTGCTGGTACGGCTACGAAATAAGATCCGATCGAACTGCATGCAGTGTTTGTGGTGTGAATTCCCAACGGGGACCCCAACTGATAAACCGATATTGAGCTATACCGACCTGCTGGACAAAGTGTCCCGGGTGAAAGAGGTCGCTCTTCAGGCGGGTATACCAACCAAAGCCCCGACAGGAAAAAGTCGCCTCTGCCGATTAATGGCTTTCAGGTCAAAGTAGATCCTTTCAAGTTTCGAGAAATGGTCATTTTAAGCACATAACACCGGAGTACACAGCGGTGGATCCTAGGGATGTTGCAAATCTTCAAAGCTGTCCACGGACACGTCGTGGCATCTAAATCAAGGTAATTTGGCATTGACAAAACGTGTCAACCGAAAGACTAGCGCACATGATCCTAAACCTTGACTAGAAAAAGTTGGCCTTTTCTTATCGAATTCGTACTTGTACCAATGACCACCGTCCAACTCGTCGTCTTCGCAAACTTTTAGCTGCCATAAGAAAAAAACATTTAGGAGGGAACTCCAACTCAGGTGGGATCCCAGCCGCCCATTATTTCTGCGAGACTATGATCAATTATGCACAGACCAAATGGTTTATGGCAAGTGTATATGGGCTACTTATATTTGTCAGCCACTGCGCTTGGGTCAGCCTCCGCTCGTCCTGACACCGTCTTGCCACCGGGACCATGTGGATGAAGAAAGAATGAGTTGAGTAGATGCTGCGCAAGTCTGATATCACTACAAGCTAAGTAACGTACAGATCACCATCCCTGCACCCGCCTTGCTCTTGGGCACACAGTAGGCATCGCGACGATCGGAATGAAAATGAAGGAAAATCTTCAAAAAATGGAAGCTCATAGTAAAGAGTCTTAACAGTAGTACGCTAAGATAAAAATCTCGCGTTCCGCCCTTCCCTCATTTGGAATAGGCAATGGTGTGGCCTACAAGGTGTTTTCGACGCCTGCAAAGTAAGACAATCAAATAATCAGGGAAGTCAGGTTGTGGACTTTTGGAGAGAAAAGATAATGTCCGACAGAAAAACGAAAGCAGCGCAACGCTGAACAGGGCTCCTGTTAGTGAGATATGTCCGCTGTCAGAATGTTCGCTGTCGGACAGGACAGAGATTCCACCGTGTCTTCAAAATACAAATTGGCTGCAATGCCCCACAGTAACAAAAATTCTGCCCCCGAATGCATCCGCCGCGTGGACCGTGCGTGAAGATATCACGGGGAGCAGTAGCCTTCGAGAAGTGGTCCAACGTGTCTGCTTTTTCCTGTGGATGGCATATTCGCCTGTACAGCCACTCAAAAGTTCCCGAACGTGCGACACTGCAACCGCGACTGAACATGGACACTGATCTTTCAAATAAGGTAGTGCATACCATCTACAATAAAAAGGAGAAAGATAAGGGCGTGAAGCGCAGTAAGGAAAACCTACGGTTGCCTGCTGCACCAGTCATGGTATGCTCGAGTATTATTGATAGGTTCCTCTTGTCCACGTTCGCGTGAAAGATCGTGACAAGGAAGTTTGCGAAAGAAAGGCCTGCTTAGCAGGCCGACAGTTACTAAAGACGGCGTCCACTGCATGCACAATGTCTGGCCAGTCACATAAAATCCAGCCTGGAATGTTTGTCATCATTTCAAAGCCAATGCCCGCAGATAATAAAAATACTTTTTTCTGGCTACGAGTATCTGAGGTATGTGTGTGAAGTGGGAGGTAATATCAATTGACAGTATCCTTGAATCTGGTTAGACCGTTATAATCCTCAGCCGATGTCAGCATGATTCGGCTAAGTTGACCGGTTTTGGCGAACACCCCTCCTTTCTTCTCTTCTCTTTCTTCCTCGGTAATTTAACTTTCTCTCGTTAGTATAATAAATCGCCCAAGGTGTCGCTTTTACGGAACATAAATTTTTAGGAATAAATGAACCCGACCAGCCGTATTCAAATTAAGCCAATCTTGTAGGTCAATAGTTTGGATCTCAGTGGGTTTTTTTAACGAGAGTTTGTGCATTCCAATTAGTAGGTCAAACCGGTGGATCAGCATTCTTGATCACAAGCTTCTATCAGGCCAATACTCTCAGGATTCCCTCCGGTGGGGTAACAGCCATCTGGTTACAATGGATTTAGTGAACGATTTCATATTCTGGATACAGCGTTCCACTTCCCTGACCAGAAATGCCACTCTTGGATAAACGCATCCTAGTCCTTTGCCGGAATATGAAAGGCAGTTCATCGAGTTCGTTTAAATAAACTAGAAATCCAATAAAAGGGTTACTAAGGGTTAAGTAGATCAATCAACCAGATGTGTACTGCATGGACTTGCCGGGCAGAGATGTGGTTAGTGCAGAGCACGGTAAAAACTACTTCACTATAAACTCAGCGAGTTCATGGATTGCGACGATAGGCGGGGGAATCTCTGAACCCGAGTGAAAATTTGATATAAGCTGGTTACTGAACTGTTTCGGGGGATAATTCGAGCCCCACAACTTGTGTGAATTTTACTTCAATGAAAGAATTGACACTTCTCTGCGCCAGAGAGGGAGTGCGTTAACCGAGCAGGTTGCCAAAACGTGTCCGTCTCGTTCGCCATGATGCTCAATCTAGGCAGTTGCACAACGACTAGTAATAGCAATGGTAAAAAAGACAGCGATGGTCATTTCTGCCTTTCTATCCACCCTCAGTCAACCATACTCAGCCCTAGATCTGGATGAACCTAAATTCTTCGATTATTGAGCGCTCGAAGGTCAGCGCCCCAACACTTAGTCACGGGTCCACTGTCTTGTCAGCTGAGATCGGGACAAGGCTGAAAATGAACGAGTGGTTGTGTTACGTGCGAAGAACTGGGAAGACTCAGGTCCCAACTTCAATGGAAGAGCAGTTAACTTGCTGTTCGGTAACCAGAGCGAGAATAGTTTAACCCTGGGATTCGGCATGTCTGACTGGCGACGGGCTACTGTCGTCTTCTTCGATTAGACTTTTCAATGTTGAATTGCTTCTTTTCATACCGTCGCCTGCGTCGGCTCTCAACCTGGAGCTCCAAGCAATACGGAAAATCCCTATTTTGTCCTACAATCAGGTCAGGTGGACCAATACCACCCCCCCCCGTTGGTTTTAATAAGCAATCACAGCAGCTCGCATGCTCACCTGGTTTCCTTTGGTAAGTAGAGTTCACAGGTGACAAGGCAGTCGGGGCTGTGGCATCCTCCGCAGACACATACCATGGATCCCCAACCAACTGTTGAGGCGACTGCTGCGTGTGACCATCATTCCTTGGAGAGCCGGACTAATCGGTCCCACCAGAGGTTCTTCGTCTCGAATTTCCCAACTTTTGAATGGCAGCCGTCTTGTGCACATTCTCCCAGTCGCAATGATGCAGTCTGATTTGGTATGACAGGGGGCCGAGAAAAAAAATTGTGAAGACGAGAATTAGAGGCACGGGTGAAAACGCCTCGATTAAGCGAGACAGGAGCATCTACATGTGGAGTGCTGGCAATGGAGAGTCGTCGAATACGACATAAATGCACCCTTTTAGCGGTTTCATCTCGTCTACCATAGACATGCCAGTTGATGGTACGCCTTTGCACGAGTTCAGGTGTTGTGGACGTAATGAGAAGTCGATACAGGCGAAGATTCGAGTTCCAGTAACTAGTTGCTAAGACATAGAAGCGATCGCTGCGACAAGGGCTTTATTCACCCGACGTTTCGGATTCTTACTTGAACCTCCTCATCAGAGACAGTGATAGAAACCGGTGACTTTCTCTGATTATGGGTTTAAGTGAGAATCCGACACATCAGGCGAATAAAGCCCTTGTTCCAAGGATTGCTTTTACTTCTTATAATGAGAAGTGTTATGTGTCCGCATGTGCAAAGCTTCATAACTGAACAAAAATGAGATTTATCCACTGACTGCGATGTCGTTGGGTGAATCCGGAATTCTTTCACCTAGCTGCCTCTGGGATTAAGGACACCTACGTTGAATAATACTTACCGCCTACTCTTTCGATCGGGACTGTAGCATGAGACAAGATTTCGATGTTTAAACCCCTCAATGCGCTGGATCGTCACGATTTTAGGCAGTTTAGGCTTCTGGCATGATATCTGTTTGGTTATAACGAAAACATGATTTGGTCTGCGGGCATTGACGGTTTCAGTACGACAGACTGATTTGTTATTGCTTACGCAGGTGCGCAAACCTGGACTCACTACGATGTGCTGTGCGGCTATGTCTTTGGCTACACCCCTCCACACACCTTCCAAGGGTTTGTAGTGTAAAGATCAAAAGGTGTGGACAGGTGAGAAAATGTACCATGAAAAGGAGGCTTGATGGACAAGGCTCAAGTTTTCTGGGTGTCAAGGACTTGTGTGACCATGGTCAATTTCCAGTTCCCTGCAGAGTGAGTTAGATGACCACACAGACTAATTAGGTGAACTAAAACAACGACTCCGAGCAGTACGTGCATTTCACAGACATGGTCTGTGGACCCGCTAGGACGAGACGCAGTGCAAAGTGCGGTTCAATTCTTCGCAAAATACTTTCTCACAACTAAAGTTTGTTTTGGTAGGACTGACGTATGTGGACGCCTAAACAGGACATGAGAACAGGAGCTTCCTGCACCACGGGTGACTTTGAGCCAACTTCCAGTGAAACTAAGATTAGGTCTCAGGTGAGGGTTAGGGCTAAGTTAAGGATTAGGTTTAAGGTTACTTTTAAAGTTAACGTTAATGTACGTCAGGATCAAGTTTAGGGCTAAGGTTGGGGTTAGTGTAAACTGCAGAGTTAAGGTCTAGGGTAGGGTTAGGGTCAAGATTGGGGCAACGGTTGAGTTTTATATTAGGGTTAGTATACGGGAATATTTTTCTCTTTCTAGAATTATGCGCAGGTCCTCCTTTATCACTTGGGCGGGGTTTTCCTATTTCCATGTCCCATTTAGACGTCCACACACGTCAGTCCTGCCTTTGTTTTTGCCGTGTTTGTTTTACTGCAATCCGGTGGCCGACCAAGTGGCAATTGATATTGAGTCGATGTGTTTCAAGCACGGGCACGGCATTGGTTACCCTGCTGATGTAACCACACCACTCATTGGTTGTCGTTCTTTAATCACGTACCGATATCGCGTGCGCGCCGTGACAACGGCCTAGCACGCGTGACTTGAGCGCCTTACTACCGGCGTTATTGATTTATCTGGAGGCCGGCACCTCAACGCCCCCAGATGACAAATGCATCTAATTTTACACCACAGCGTTTTGGGCATAATTTCATTAATGGCGCTAGATTTCGTCCACCACATCCCCAGTAGCAACCACGCAGTAATCAAACAAGGGAATATCAACGACCACAATGCCAGTGTGGAGTGCGACCCTGGCAACCAGAGGAAAGACACTCTTACCAACAACCTGGTAGTGTCTACATCCCTATTTGTTCAGTACCTTTTGACGACCCATCATTCTTTATTGACATCTATGTTGAAAACAAATCGGTTAGAGCCCTTATAGATACCGGCGCTACGCTCTCCATTGCTAATCCGCGTATCCTAACACATACTCTCCTCGAAAGTATACAGAAATATGGGTCTCTCCCTACGTTAGTCGCAGTTAATGGATCCCCTTTAGAGTGTTCGGGGATTGTTCATGATCAGTTTACAATTTGAACATTCGTGCAAGGATCATGACTTCTTAGTAGTCCCCGGCTTGACATGGGACTTGTTATTAGGCATCGATTTTCTAAGCAAATACGACTGTTGTATCAATGTCAGAAAGCGAGCTGTTAGTTTTGGTGAAAAAATGGATTTGGCAAACATTAACGATTCGTTTGATGAGGCTGTTGTTTGTGCGAGAATTTCTGCCGTTGTGAGTCTATCACCTACAAACATTGACGATATACTTAAAGACCATACGGACATGGACGCAGAGCATAAGGAAGGTCTTCGGTCACTGCTTTTATTCTTTCATGATGTCTTCGCTTGGGATGAAAGTCAGATTAGTTGTACGAGCTATATACGGCACACTATTGAGACAGAAAACGCTAAACCGGTGTGGCAACCTCCGAGACGGATGCCGGTCCACTTACAGACAGAAGTTAACGATCTTCTGGACAAGATGTTGAAAGCTAGGATCATTAAACCCTCCCATTCACCCTGGGCGTCTCCAGTCACTCTAGTACCAAAGAAGGACGGCAAATTACGCTTTTGTGTGGATTACAGACGATTGAATGCCCTTACCGTTAGGGATTCTTTCCCTTTGCCACGGATTGACGTTACTTTGGATGTCTTAGCTGGTGCTAAATGGTTTTCCACTTTGGCTCTAAAATCTGGATATTGGAAAGTAGAAGTTGAACCCAAGGATCAACATAAGACGGCTTTTATTCTGCCACAAGGATTATTTGAATTTGACACTATGCCTTTCGGTCTATGCAATGCTGCGGCCACGTTTCAAAGACTGATGCAGGTGGGTTTTATCACACCTTTTTCCAACACATTGCTTAGTCTATTTAGACGACGTGATCGTGTTCGGAAGATCTGTAGATGAGCATAACCCTAGACTCACGGCAGTATTGACAGCTTTACGGGACGCTGGTCTACGTCTGAACCCGGCAAAATGTTCTTTTCTTCGGCAGAAGGTCACATACCTGGGCCATGAGGTCAGTGCAGAGGGCATCTATGCATCCCCAGAAAAAATCGACATTATCCGCACGTGGCCACCGCCGAAGTCAGCAACCGAGGTACGCAGTTTCGTAGGCCTTGCATCATATTACAGACGTTTTATCCCGCATTTCGCGGAGATTGCACGACCTCTACACCGACTGACTGAGAAGGGTAGACAATTCGCGTGGACAGACGATTGCCAAACATCTTTCGAAGAATTGAAAAGTCGACTGATTTCAGGCCCGGTGTTGATGCTACCTAACACATCTACGGATGCATCACTCTTTGTCGTCGATACAGATGCTAGCGGATTTGCTATTGGCGGAGTTCTATCACAGACAGACGAAGCAGGGAATGAACGCCCTATCTGCTTTGCTAGCAAGTCCCTAAATAGAGCGCAACGCAATTATTGCACCTACCGGAGGGAGTTATCTGCCCTGATGACCTTCGTCAAGCAGTTTAAACCCTTCTTATTGGGGAGACACTTCATTATCCGTTCGGACCATAAGGCATTAAAATGACTGCAAAATATGAAGGAGGCCGAAGGACCATTGGCTAGATGGCAGGAAACCCTACAACAATTTGATTTTACCTGCCAACACCGGCCAGGGACTAAACATAACAACGCGGACGCATTGTCTCGAAGACCCGCAGCAACAGAGGATTCATCTACGTACAGGGAGAACGCTAGCGTAAGTGCTATCACGGTTAGTGAACCGACACGTCACCAGTGGGCGGTTGCGCAAAGTACAGATCCGGACACGGCTATCGTGTACGACCACCAGCTCCACGGTAGACACCGCCCCACTGACACCGAGTTTTGCGGCTCTTCCGACATTGCTCGAATCTTGAGGAACCACTGACAACACCTGCATCTAGAAAACGACCTCCTTTTCTTCAAAGACGAGGCGAACAGTCAACCACGGCTTGTCGTTCCTGGGAGCCTGGTAATTTCAGTCCTAGAAGACATCCACAGAGCACTAGGCCACGTCGGACATACGAAAACGGAGGCCGCGGTAAGACAACGTTTCTGGTGGCCGCACCTGCGGGAACAGGTGACTACGTTCTGCAACACATGTCCAACTTGTGCATCTTTTAAGGGCTCGATCCCCAGACAGAGGGTACCACTCCAACCTATGACCACAGGATTCCCATTCGAGCGCGTAGGCATAGACGTGATTGGACCACTGCCCTTCACAACCGCTGGTAACTGTTACATACTGGTGATGGTGGACTATTTTACAAAATGGGAGGAGGCTGTTCCATTACGTCGGCAAGATGCCGCGTCGGTTACTAATGCCCTGCTGAGCTAGTAGATCTGCCGGTTCAAAGCCCCACTTTCCCTAAACTCCGATTGTGGAGCTAATTTTGAAAGTAATCTCGTACGTGATGTGTGCGATCTTCTACTCATCCACAAGACACGGACTACTCCGGTCCACCCAGAAGGCAACGGATAGGTAGAACGTACGAACCGCACCATTAGCAGACTCCTGAAGGCGTTCGCCGAGGAACACCACCCTCATAACTGGGATACACGGCCGCCTTATGCGATGATGGCGTAAGGAGCCACTATCCACTCCTCTACCGGCTACGCACCATATCGTACGCTGACGGGACGCCATTTCAGATTACTAGCAGATTCCCATTTTCCACTCCTCCCACAAGATTCGGACGATCCGGATAAGTATGTATTCGATTTACAAGAGACGTTACGAGTCACACACAACTTGGCACGTGAACACCTCAAAGCTGCATATGATAGACAGAAGGAATATTTTGACCGGAGAACAAGCGGGTCACCCTTTAACCACGGTGACCTAGTCCTACGTTTTAGATCTATACCTCCGATCGGCACGACGGAAAAATTATTTTACCCATGGGAAGGCCCTTACGTCATCACGGACGTCCTCTCACCCACCACGTACATCATAAGCGATGCCCATATGCCGGGGGGCCCAACGTTTACGGCGCATTATGACAAACTTAAACCTTATAGAGGACGACTTACCATTGCGAGAGACGATTCCCTCCCTGTCATTCCACTCCATATGGTCCCAGAACCTACAGTTGAGGTCCTGGTTGGTGATAGTCATGATCCGACAAACAACGGCCCTTCGGACAGGACCGTACCTTAAGGAGGGGGGAGTCGTAAAGGACAGATATTTTTAGTTAGGTTTGTTTTAATTCCTTTGTTAACGTTCTCCTGAGCGATATTACGCTCCCTTTGAAGCCACGGTGACGGATCAACAAGCGGACGCGCAGAAGGCGGAGTCACGCGTACCGACACCTGGACAAGAAGGAGGATAAATCGGAAG
Organism: Spirometra erinaceieuropaei; assembly: GCA_902702965.1. Taxonomy (NCBI): domain Eukaryota; kingdom Metazoa; phylum Platyhelminthes; class Cestoda; order Diphyllobothriidea; family Diphyllobothriidae; genus Spirometra; species Spirometra erinaceieuropaei. The sequence continues at coordinate 508,304 of CACRXP010000009.1, read as the reverse complement.
AAGCTCGGGCATATCTTCTGGTTTTACCTACTCTATTGTCGTTCCCCCGTTTATAAGTTGACCCCCCCCCCAACTCACGATTCGTCCCGTTCCCAACCCTCGATTTAATAAACGTTGCGTTATCGGCAGTTCAATTCTGGTATGGTCTGTTGGAATCCGTGTGGTCAGACTTAAAAACACCCCGTGCAAGGCAGAACCGTAATGGATAGGTCTACTATGACCCCTTCAGACGAACAACCCCAACCGCCCTCCAAGGGCCTCATTACAGACGAAACCAAACCTTCAGGTAACTCGGGTATTACACACGTACCGATATCGCGTGCGCGCCGTGACGACGGCCTAGCACGCGTGACGTGAGCGCCTTACTACCGGCGTTATTGATTTATCTGTGTTTATTCAACTGGTAATTAAATTTAGACACGAATAAGACAGCCTGTGTGAGCGTCGAATTAGGAAGTATGTGAATAAAGTTAGTCGTGAAAATCTAAAAATCCTCACTCTGGAAGGCTTGAAAAACTGGCTTAGATGGCTTCACTTCGTGTTCCGAACTTAGTGAAAATGACACACTTTTGCTGGCAAATCCAGTCGAATGTAACTATTTTGGAGGCTCGGAGGAGGTATTGCGACACACATTATAGTGCAAGCTCACCTGCGAGGTCTTTTAGATAACCATAGGTCAGAGGAGTCCCAATTACCAGGAAACACAAAAACGCGCCTAGAAACCTCGTGTAATTTGCAGATGCTCCTTATGGGTAGTGGGGAATACGTGCAAATTGGCTTGGAAAAGCAGTCCCACAAACTATTAGGTAAGAATGTTCTCCTCCTCGCAGATGGATTGGTAATAAACCTGACTATTGACGGTTCCCCAGTTTTTTTTGAAAATCGAAGATCTAAATATGACCTATTTTAGGAAGAATTGTCCAGTTATGCTTTTTCGCATATATTGCGGAGGCGGAAAGCTGTCAGGTGCGCAGGCGTTGTGAAAGTTAATTGTTAAGGAGATAAAGCCACTGCAGGAATGCGAAATTCACTGCCAGGACGCCAGCCGACTAAGCTCGTGTTCGCGTCGTGGCTGTAATCTGTGACACACCCGCTGGGGTCATTATTACGCAAAGTAAGGATGCTGATACCTACCATGGCTGTGAACGTTGTATAGCAGTAGGAGTATATAAAGTCTGTACTGTCGATCCTACGTTCATAGCGGAGTTTTCTGCCGAGTTCTTATAACAAAACAGACTGCATATTTGCGATTAGGGAGGGAAGCACGGTGGCAGCTATTCAGGAGTTGAGAAATTTGGGACGAAGGAACTTCGGTGGGGTCAATAGGCGGCGCTCTCCAAGGAGTAGTGGTAACATGCAGTGGTCGCCGCTCCAGTAGGTTGCCGATGTGTGGTATGTGTCTGCGGAGAATACGACTATCACGACGACCGCCTTAACACCTGTGAGCTCTATTCTCCACAGGAAAACAGATGAGTATGCAAGGTGTCGTAAGTGTACGATGAATTTCAGAACGGTCGCGTCCACCAATAACGACGAAGGTAACTTGGATGGCCATTTCTGTCCTGCTTGGCGTTCGTCAGTCAGCCATGCTAAAACGCCAGTTATGAGCAGATCCGGGTTATCTGGTCGCTGTACATTAAGTTAAGGGACCGCGTCGTGTCGATCCTTCTTATGTAAGACGGTTAGGGATTGATTTCTCCCCTGCATCTGCATCTCCTCTCATGGAGTTCTTTGTAAAATCCCGTGGAAAGGTAAGGTTTCTCAGAGGGAATTGGCTACCGCCACATCGGTGTGAACTCCATTTTTTGACGGATATTCTCACGTATTTCCAGGATTCCAAAAGATCTATTCAGTAGTACTGCGGTTTGTTGCCTTCAGGTTCCCAGCTGCCTTAATAGCAATGAAATGCGAGTTGCAGTCGTACCAATAGGTTCTTTTCAAGGTTAACACATGATTGGTCGCTGGTCGGCCTTGGATTCCGGTCCTGTGCGCGTGTAGAAGATGCGCATATTCTGGTTGGTTGATCGCCCGTTGAGCACACTGCGTAAGTGTGCACATGCAACCCGGGTATCGGAGCCAAGCTGTATACGTGAAGCGAAAAAGAGCCGTAACCGCGGGCTGTCTGTGATCGATTCGCTAACTGTTGTCGCGTAGATGACTTCTCAGTCTAACACGAAGGAGTAAGGGAAGTGAATTATTCTTTTTACGTCTCAAGCGTCAAGTTAGATAAACATTTATATTTGACACCCTCAGCTTGTCTATCGCCACACTTCTTGTTCTGAAGAGTCACATATGTGGGTTAAAATTGCGGAACCAACACTACTTGAGGGGAGATAATATCGTCGAAACAGCAACACTAACAGGAAGAAGGATGCAGGCTTTATAGTGATGGCAGCTCAACAACGGAGTCCGCAGTTTACTTACGGCGTTAGTGTATCAGCAACACCCAGTTTTGCGTCAAATAGGCCGCAGTATAACTATAGAGAACATTCTGTTACCTGGTTGAGACGAGCAGGGTTCTATCTGGAAGAAATCCCGTATGTCGACAAGACCCCTACCTTATAGTAGGTGGGCGAACTCATAAAAAGTCAACCGAAATTCCGAAATGCGTTTTCGTTTCAAAAAAATTAATTAAGTAGGGTTGTAAAACTAGTCAGCCTGCAACATAATTCTATAATATTTCAGTTATCTCAGGATTCCGGCTTTCGAGTGAATTTCCTTCCTGCTGCATGAAAAAACTGCACTCTGAAAAAAAATGACTGCTTAAATAGCATGAATTTTTCTCATTTATTTTCGATGTCCCTAAATTTTCCATTATATCTCATGGAAACCATGCATAAAAATATTCATTCTTTTGATCATTCGGTAGATAATGACGTCTTCTTCTAATTTTATACTCGAAGGAGGGACATAATTTGGTTTTAAAAAAGTTTTTCAATTCCCGAATAATTTTGAACCCGCTCTACCGTCACACTTGGATTCAGGGTTTCCAAACTACAAGCCGTATATTTTTCGCGTACGGAATACCACACGTTTCTCTACGGTATTAAGAGGAGACCATATGGGATCGTAAAATTTAGCGGTGAATTTGATCCATATTGTTAGCTTTACGAGCCACATTGGTAAATGCAGAGACATGACGATTTATGAACGGCCATTTCATGATATTTAAAAGTCTCACAATTAGAAACTTTTAAACGGAATTATGTCCCTCCTTCGAGTATAAAACTGGAAGAAGACGTAATTTTCTACCGAATGAGCAGAAGAATGAATTTTGTTATGCATGTTTTCCATGAGATATAATGGGACTTTTAGGGGCATCGAAAATAAATGAGAAAAATTCATGATACATAAGTAGTCATTTTTTACAGAGTATAGTTTTCGCATGCAACCGGAAGGAAGTTCGTTCGAAAGCCAGCATCCTGAGGTAAATGAAATATTATAGAATTATGTTGCAGGCTGACTAGTTTTACAACCCTACTTAATTAATTTTTTCGAAACGAAAACACATTTCGGGATTTCGGTTGACACTTCACGAGTTAGCCCACCGACTGTACTTAAGGCTCTCGCCCCGTCACTGGATGCAGGGCTACACGCAGAAAACAAACTGGAGGCTGTAGAAAACCGCCTTAAGCACTTTATTTAGTTCCGCACATTTATTCGTCGAGTTCACTGACCAACCGTACAGCCGTCGCCTGTGGCTGTCGGAGACCCTCAAACAGATCCCTGACGAACGTTTATCACTCACACCCGCATGCTATTTACTGCCGTGCGCCTTCATTTCTGAAGCAAACCTGCCACACAAATGCCTCTATTTGTGTGATCAGAAGGACGAAAATAATGACTAGGCAGACCTACCCACCACTTGTATACTCAGGGGGAGCGCAAGCGCATCTACCGGCAGGGTGTCAGGGAACTGCCAGTGCATACCACGATGCGAGGGCCATGGTTTGCTGATACTGGCATAGCACACGCTTTCAGACCTTTTGACCTAAAAGGGCGACATGTGGCCCTACGTTTAGCCTGGGCCGTCACCCTTCAAGGTTGAGTAACCAAACAGTCGTCAGCCGAGAGGCACTACTCATAAAGCGTACACACAAACACAAACACTCTTGTGCAATGATTTACCGTACTAACAACACAAGTATTAGCTAAAAGCCCAGACACGCATGTTTCGCCGATCTTATGCCGCTGCCCGACGCAGCTGCGAGGGGTTCGGCTCACCAGTGGGTCCCCCAACTTTCCCCGTCTGTTTTCTGGTATATGCATTCCAGCTTCAACTTGCCTTGTTTAATTTCAGAGGAAACTAATGCGCGAATTTGGAGTAAATACTTCGGAACAGACCTCTTCAGGCACGGTCCGAAGTTTGATATGAATATTTGAGCTGAAATCCATCAGCTACTAACCGCTTAATATTCACAAACCGCCAACAGGCAGCCAGTAGTATAGCATTGTGCAAAGGTCAAAAGACGATAACTTCGACCGTTCGAAATTAGAAGACTTATTGAAACAAAAATTCTTCTATGATCAGTCGTTCTCTATTTATGGGGGTAAGGTTTGTTTTCGGTATCCTTTGCAAAGCATCGTGGGGTCTATTTTACCTAAGAGCCTGTCTAGTTCCCGAGGATATGCGCACTATAAAACCTAGGAGGACTATGATTTTTGACACGCTTTTCATTAAAGTTCCAAAGAGTGGGACTTGTTCTTGTTTCGTCTTACGAAGCTCTTTGTTTTGTCCATTACAGATGCTGTTCTTGCCTACTTCAGCTTCGTACCGGGGACAAAATGCTTCAAATTTTTAAAACAACATCTCCCCTTAGAAATTGTAAAGTCTCTGGAGAGGCTTTTGCAATTGCGGTGCCGAATAACGAAAGAAAATACACGAATTGAATTTTTGCAGAATTGCATAAACAACAAGGAATATCCAGTTGAGTTTTACAAGATGTTGCGTCGGGGGAAATTACGTCCTTCTCTCAAAAACCTCGACCGTCTTGCGCAATCGAAAATAGAGGACTGCATTGAATTGGTCGGCTGCAACAAATCCCGCCTACATCAGATGAGACATGTTCTTGACAAGATAAGTTTCTATTGTTGGTCTTTGTTCATGAAACATGCATGTACCATACAAAAGAGGACTAGGGAATCAATTCGCCTTAAGCTATTGAAGTCAATTAGCAAGAAACCTACTGAGGATATATTTCCATTGAACGCAAAAGACCTTATTTATAATCTGTCTGACATTAAACTTACTAAACTGCAAACAGAAGCTCTGTCGCTAGGACTTGATTTCTGTGTTCCTAACAAAAGGATTAATCCTGTTGAAATTGAAGCGCAATTTGAGGACTTGAATTCTCAATTATCTGAGTTAATACCTAGATCTTCTGACGACGTGAGCTGGCTGAAAGCAAAATTTGTTGATATTTCGCACCAGTACCGCAGAGCTCCAATAACACAACGTACACCTATAACTAAAGAACACATGACTGCTTTGTCCGCTTTAAAGCATCATAAGCAAATAATAATTTCGAAACCTGACAAGGGGCATGGGGTTGTCATTCTAAATCGCAGTGACTACGTGACAAAAATG
>CACRXP010000009.1:477043-493545 GCA_902702965.1 Spirometra erinaceieuropaei | reverse complement strand
CATTTGGGACCACTGTCACTCACTGCGTAGAAATTTTCGTTTGTGTGGAGGGGGGGAGACAGGCCCACTGGGCTTCGAAACCGCACGCTGGTCGAAGTGATTAGGGGGTGTGGTCGCTAAGTAGAGCATAGTTCTGGGGAGTAACAGATGGGAGTTGGGTCCCAGTTAGGGTCCGTGCGTAGCAACCGTCAAGTTGCATCACGAGGTTCCCCAAATGAAACTTCAGGGAAAGCAGGGTTAGCTGAACAGCCTTTACTGCGGCAAGAGGGCGTACAGTGGCTCAGCAGGCAGTAGCAACCATTGTCCTCGCGCGTCGAGTGTCAGCAGATGGGATTGTTACACTCGACGGGAGGTGCATGAATGCGCCTGGGCTTTGTCCGCCGGCAGCCAACCAGCGAAGTGTGCGGCGTCGACTGACGTTGATTTATTCTCACACCAGTGTCGAGTAACGTGCGCCTGAAGCAACTGACTGACATGGGATGTTCGATGAATTGATGGCGACATCAGTGATGTCCGCACTGGTCCCCAAGGGAGCAGACTGCTATAAGAGCTCCCAGCTAGACCGAATGCGACGTGCGGCGATGCCGACAGAATGGTTGGTGTTTCAAAATCCTGAGGAACCAAACGGCAGGGGAAGTGAGCACGGCGTCCACTGGAGCGACAATAGGAAGTGCTCAAAGGTGTGCTAGGACGGAAGATTTATTGAGGAGGGAGGAAATTATCACTGGAGGCAACAGACCTGGAAGGGCTGGGTTATGGAGAGGTTGAGGAGCAGATGGTAAGAGGGAGGTGAAGGAGCAGGGCGTAAGAAACCCCAGGGCTCATTCGGAGCCCGGGACAGCGGCTTTAAGAAGATCCACGTTCACAACCTTTTTGTGAGTACCGCGTCGGATGCGGAACACCTTCATCTTTAGAGATATAACCTAGGAAGGAACGTCTTTGGATGGCTCGAAAGGCTGACGGACAAGGATGCCCGAGCATGTCACCAAGCCTAGATGAAAATGGGGACTGTCTGTAGGAGTGATCCGCTATGCTTTGTTATCTCTAAGATGAAACTAGAGGAAAAATCAACCAGGCGGTCGCAAAATGAGTCAACAACAGGCGCAGGATACAATTCAGGCTCCCGCGATTAAAGCCCTAGGAGGAACCAAGACTGACACTGACAAAGAAATTCGCACTCTGCTCTCCAAGAAACATAGGCTACACGACCTACATCATCAACGGCCACAGTGGCACTAAGGCTGCATGCCTCCGATGTCGAATTCAGATGCTACGAGAGAAGCAAAACGACTGGCTGACTCATCGAATTAGGGAGGCCGAGGAATTAAAGACTTTTCCGATACCGTCAAAGCTGTTTACGAACCCCAAGTCAGGAGCAGTGCGCCAGGGCTGAACAAGAATGAAATAACCATGCTGATGGAGAAGTCACAAATAAAGGTATACGCACTTTCAGGGCATCCTCAACCACCCATCGACAGTCTGCGGAGAAGCCATCAACCACCTTTCTCAAGTTGATACCAACGACAATCTTAATCGTCCGCCATCGCGTCGGATTTAACCATAGGCAGACCCTAGCCACTACGACCTTCATGCCCAGCCCCGAATAGAGGGAGAATTGGAAGGCAGTAGAGAGGGCCTGATATTTTGTACACAAATGAGTGCAGTAAGTTGGCAATCGCACGAGAAAACAAATCCGGCGCGACCAGAGCGGGATTCTGAGTGCCACGTGGGCGGCCGTCAGAAAGCCTTAAGGAAGAGCATGTCTGCAGGTCTTGCAGTTGATTGGTCGGCTTGGATAGCTGTGACTGGTCGAAAGCCGGACTGCCACTGGTTTCGCGTGAAAGGCGCAGCGTTGCAACGGGCACCCGAAGTAGGACCGCTACACGTCTTCGCTCCTTGAGACAAGGCCAGTCAGGCCGGCAACTGAGGTCCGCCAGTAGCATTTACATTATCCCACTCGCAGGTCACAGGCGTTCCCGACACATAACACCCAAACCTAACCCACCTCAACATGCCCACGCCGCAAAAGAACATTCCGCGCACGGATCGGCCTCGTCGGACATCTCCGGACCCTGTGCAAAAACAACTCAAAAACCCAACCTACTGTTACCACAAACGTCCGCATCAGCACCCATACTCCAACCCCCCCCCCGATGTTCATGATGATGGACAACCACACCACCGAGGACCACGTTTCTGATGTCGATCACCGCCACCTCTATCATCCTTGCCACAACCCCCAAAACGACGACGACTTCTATCTCTTCTGATCATGCCACCAGTGAGAACACTTCCGGCGCCTCGTTCATCACTACTCTAACCACCACCACTACCACCACCACCACCACTTGCAATGTGGATTCGATCCCAATACCTCCCCCATTATGATCTCATATTCATCTCATGCATCGACCTGGTCGGTCACCTGAGAATCCATCGCACTGTGACCGGCGCACCAGTTTCAGGAACCCTGACATACACTTGCCGCCTCCGCCTCCACTGTCCACACAAAGTCCGTCACTGCTGGACCTCTTTGGCTACGTGTGCATCCATGACAGCGGAATTCACCGCGACCTCGTCACCTCAAACACACTTTACACGTTCAACAACCCTCCCGCCTCCAGCACTAGCGACTCCTCATCCACCATCGCAGCAAGAAACGACTTAACCGCAGCCGACTCAGCAGCCGTCAACCTATCCTACCCACCCTGCCACCGCACAAGCATCGGTCTAGTCGCTCACTTGCGAATTCACTGTGCAGAAACTAGGGAATCAGCGCCTACAGTCCTCACATAGAGAGAGAACTTTTAATCCGCTAACTTAATTTACACTTTTCGTTCGTTTTGGATTGCGTTGAGTTTCAGATCGACCTCGAACGGTTGCTGAATACTTCATGATTTTCAGTATTTTCACCCGATCGTCTATAACGACATATTCTGAATTACCTGTCTGTTGAGAACGCATTTACCTAATCAGTGAATGTTCGGAGATTCCTTTTCACGAAGATGGTTGTTTGGGCCACATGTAAAGACTCGTTCAAACATCGAACTTCATTTTTTGAGAACGATGGCTGTCCACAACGAAAGTCAGCAACGAATATGCCTTCGATCAATAAGAAAACTTTCCTTACTAAGTGACCTCTTTAAGAAGTGCTTTATTACCGCACTCTGTTGACGGATCTCTGTGTACTCTGCATTTCTGCACGGTGAAGCCAAGTAAAAACTTGACGCTTTTGGCCGCTTCTCTCACGTTTCTAAACAATGCTGTTTTTTCTAACGCAAACGTAGGAACATGCCCTTCCCTATATATTGAGACCATTTTCACTGTTTTTGCTCGCTTTTAGCCTCCGTTCTTCGATTATAAATGTACGGCAGAGCGCCCATATAAATACTGATATTTTGCTGAAACTAGTAACGTTTTGTTCGTTCTATTTCTGAATGATGTATGCACAGAATCTAAACTACACGACAAGTAGTTTTTCATATGTTCAAAACTGGAAATGACCATTCGGTGGTTGTCATTTATGTGACATCAGGTAGAATTCTCCAGACGGCAAAACAATTTCAGCCCATTTAAACGAAGGAATCCCTATCTGCGTTATCACTGCACTTTAGGGCACCAAATCACACAGATCTGCTAATTTGACACTTAGAAATTGATAAGATCTCTGTTTTTTTAATAACCTTTGTGTTAGCCGGTTGATTACCATAGTTAACATTAGACATAAAATAAATTTGCAAGTTCGGCTAAATCTGTTTATTAAAACTCTTGGGGGTAACTTATTATCCTTTCAATGAAAAAGTCGCTCAGATGCGTAGCCGGAGTCTAGGACATGTATTAGCATAGGAACTTGCACAAATATATTCCAACGTCCATTTTCGCTAAAATTTACTGATGTTTTACCTGATATAATTACGTAAACACAATTTCTGCACAAGAAAAGGACATTTCATTGAAGGATGTGGATGAGCGAACAAAATGCGCAACTTTAAAGATGTCCAGAAATTCTCGCATCAGATTCCGTTATCAGATTTTATGAGATAGGTCACGTACTGCACACCCGTCTCCCGCCCCACCCGTCTTCACTGCCACAGATTATTCGACCATTGCATGGGTCTGCTCAACCATTTGAGCCTCCATGAAAGTCCTCGACAAAACACCATCGCCCACCGCCACCTGCCCACAAACACATTCTCTGGCCACCTGCGAATCTACTCCACAACATGCGCAAACATGGAACCCCCGCAAGGCCAAACCTGTTTCCTGCAGTAAGCTAGCGACCCGCCGATATGGCGGGCGAAACGTCACGTGACGGGACACGCGCACCGCATGCAAGCAGTAGTACGTCCTCCAGTGTAGATTTAGAGACCGGAGCGTGTGTGGCGCAGTTGCATGGCCTATCGGCTTGTCAGAGTCCAATCACCGGATGGCTAACAGGTTCGGACAGTCCACTGGTACACGAGAGAGGGGGGGGGGAAATAGGAAGTCAGATCAACGCCGGGGAAACCATCCCCAACGGCATGTCAGCCCACTCCCTATTACAACAAACCTGGTGCACTCGAGTCTACCCTGGCGCGTTAAGAATCGTACGTGACTTGGAAGTTTCCGAACTGACGGGATGGCCCCCTTCTTAATGTGGCTCACTGATGTGAGCTCGACGCCGCCCTTGTCGTAACCAGCTACGCGTAGTGGGAACCAGATCGTGTGTGTGTGACAAGCGCGGACGGGCTGTTGAGTTGTGTTAGTCACTGTCACTGGACTCACATCTGGTCTTCCTGACATTCCCTTGCCATCGAAGCAATGCGAGTGAGAGAAAGGAGAGACAGTGCAGTAATTGCTAAACAAGTCTGTCTCGACACAAATCAATTGAGGAGCAATTTACCACTACTGAGTCAACTCCGTGAGGCACCCGGCGAACGTCGTCTCTAACAACGGTCGAACTGTCGACGCGAATACGGACGCCAGATCAATGCATCGATTGAGTGAATTCTCATTAAAGGCCGATGCTTCGGCTTGTTTTGCCTCCGGCGTGGACAGTTATCTTGGTAGGTGAGTAGTTAAACACGTTACCCGTTTCGAAGATGTGAGCAGCCACTGGTGATAGTTCGTCGCCTCGTGGCCCAGCCAGCCACGATGCGCGCACACTTTCATTATGACCTCTGTAATTACGAAGGACATGAATATGGTACACTACACCAGACTCCTCCCTGTGGTTTAGTCGACTCTGGTGGCAATGGTAGCTTTGGGTCGGTGTTCAATCTTAATCTCAAGTGCGAAATAAGGCTCTAGGTAATCCCTGGAACGTATGACAGAGTAAACCATACCATCGGTGATGCTTCCCTTTGGGTCGTCAGAGGATGAATACATTGACGCCGACTTATAAACGCTTTCGGTTCGATATTTCGCGCAAACTGATCGCGGAAACATCAGACCTCGCGTACTTTTTCTCCGGATGTGCTGCATTGAGTCTCAGTCCATTCGAAAAGCCTTCTCACACAGCTTCGTTCATGAGCCATCGGATAGTTGTCGGGAAAACTGAAAACCTGCCTGGTGTTTGTTGCCTTCCTGTAGGCTGTTGTGTTAATTTCACCGTTAGGATTTCGCCTGACGAGAACATCAAAGAGGAGCAGGTGTTTCTCATTTTCTACTTCCTCAATGAATTGCATATCTGCGAAAATTGCGCTGAGTAGGTTAAGCAAGTGCTGCAGCATGTACCGCCTAACATCAACAAACGTGACTTTCACGCCACTGCGACAAAGTCTGGCTCTTATTAAATAAACGCAGTCCTTTCTAGCTCCTGTAGAACCAGTTCTGTCACTAAACCGGGATTTCGAGGACCGTTAGGGTTACAGGCAGAATGGCATTACCGACAAAGACAAGGGAGACTGGAATGGCCACTTCTGGCTTATCAGCCATCATCAGCCAGTCATACCCAACCCTAAAAGTGTGGAACGCTCGAGGCTCGAACTGGCTGACGACGGCTAATAAGCCAGAAATGGCCATTCCAGACTCCCTTGTCTTTGTCGATAATGCCATTCTTCCTATATAATGTGCCGCTGTGCGGCTGCGAGTTGGGCTCGAGAGAGAGCCCGTAAGGCAGAACGGAACGAGTGCGTTCCGTAAGAACTATCGGTGAGCGCTCCCTACCATCATTAGGGTCACCTTGATCTGCTCCAAGGTTTCCTCAGCAAAGACGAAGTAAGCTTTTCGGCAAAATTCGAACAGCCTCACTAACAGCTTCTGAACTTCGCCATATGCCCCTTCAAGTTTCTCAGGCAAGACTTCGTACATCAAATTCAGTGAGACTGATGTGAATAATGGCGTCACCTCGAAAGAGACCATCATTTCTTCCGATGGAGTTCACGAACCTCAAATATCTAAAATGAACTGGTGAGTTGATCGGACCGAGGCAGTCGAATTGACTTAGAGAAGCTTTAGTTTTGGTTGTATCCATCTTGCCAAATTATAGATGGGACTGTTCTCTGGGGCAACAATTGGCCATGGTGGGACATTCACTTTGTGGATCTCTGGTAGACCAAAGAATCCAACCAGAGCAGTTTCTGTTGGTTTAATTTAACGCCGTTCACTCTTCGTGATCAAATCTTTGCAGCGAACCCAACCAAATCTATAGCTGCTTTTAATCGTAAGATTTGAAAGAAGGAATGGGGGGAATGAATGGAAGAAATGTGTAAGGAAGCGGACAAAAAAATTAATAGGGTAAAAGGGTGTTGGGGGGGGGGAGAGAACGAGGGAGACGCCTCGAAAGCTGAATAGAAGAAGGAATGAAAGGGAACAGGAAAGAGGGGCATCAGCGAGCGGTGTGGGGAGAAGGGAAAGAGGAGGATCGGCGAGTCGAGAGTGGAGGGTCGACAGCAACCAATCAGACAGAGAATTGCCCTTAGCACCGGCCGCAAGCATTGCATACACAAATAATGCGCAGATTGAACGCTGAACCTCAAGGGAGATAGGGGTGGCTTAAGTGGCCAGGAAACGTTTTAGGCTCCAAATGCATCGATCAACTATATTCCTGTAAAATTCGTCACATGCATTCGCGTAAGGACATTGCGGACGGCAGTGTTTGTTGAAAAATCTGGAACTATAAGGTAACATAGAGGGGTGCCCATTGGTAGTTCGGTATTTTGAAGGAAAATCTAGTCTCTTTTCTCTCCGACATTTAATTTCCGAACAAACGCAGGTGCGCGTCTGTCTCTGAACTAAAATAATTGTTGGGAATTATTACATTTCTATCTAAAAATCCAGATTTTGAGAACCTTTGATGACAAATTCAGGAAGAGAGATTTACGATCGCTGGGATGTGTTTTATTTGTAGGTCGTTTTAAACTCACAAACAAATCCATCATCACAGATTACGACAGGCAAAATGAACGTTTGCACAAGTGCTGCAGTATTTGTAAAATCTGGGTGCTACGCCACTGCACACCTATCCAACGATCATGTCTCCCACCCAGCTGTTTCCTGGACCTTACATTTTCGCTCTATACCGACGCCTTGCACAGGAATATGGATTCCCTGTATTGCGAGTGACCTTTCCCCAAATTCCGGCTGGGCTGAGGTCTAACGTTTGAATTAGTATAGGTAAGATAAGGAGTAGCGGGGCAGAAATAGGGTTGTGCTTACGGTTAATGATATGGTCAATGCTATGGTAGGGAAGCTTACGGTTAAAGTTTGGAAATGGAATTTAGTGAAAGACTACCTGTCGTATAGAGCGGTCTGTAGTGACTAATCGGTGTGTGGGTGGTCAGAGCGCTACAACCATCAGGTCAAATCCCAAAGTGTAGGGAGAAGAGAGGAGGCACCATATTGATGTTTATTGTGTATTGAACCCCAGGTTGCCCTCTCAGGCGGCAGTGGCCGTTGGCGAAGCCAGGATTGGTGTTGACTGCGTCCAGTCATGCCAGGGATAGTGATGGTAGCCGCCTTTGTAGGCTCGTGGGTCCTACTCAAGTGGTCTACGATCGGCGAGTGCTGCATTTGCCGAGGAATGGCGTCCCAGTGGAGAGGAAGGTGCGTTCGGATGGCCTCGTGGGTAGCGGCGACTCTGTGTGGACGCAGATATGTCCAAGCCGAAGTCGGTCGAGTGGTCCCAGGCCATCTCTTCTGGAAAGGCTCACTACGAGGGGTGTATGACCTTGAGGCAGGCGGCGAGGCCTTCGATACTGACGCCAGACTGGCGAAATGGCTGCCGGCGAACGGTTTAAGTCGGACTTCCGTCTGCCGTCCTGATCATCACCGACTGTATGCGGTTTCTACGCATGAGACACTGTTTGCAAACGATGTCGACGGGTTCACACCTACACTGCCACCGGAATCCAAGTCCAGTGAATAAGTAGATGACGAATCCGTGTCGGAGTGCGCGAAAAAGTAGGCATCCAATGATTGCGCGGGCAGTGCAGGCCAGGTGACCAATCACATTCGCACAATCTCCTACTGCAATAAGTCACGATAAGAGTGCGTCCAGACAACTATAGGATACTACTAGGGGCCGGTTCGTTGAAGATGGGTAGTTCAAAGGTGGTCCTCAAAATTCGCTTTCTTCCACAGTACTGACCGGTCAATTCGAGCGACTCTTCTGCAGGTGCTGGATCTTCCGCGATGCATCATCCATATCGCATTAATTTGGATTTACGAGGAGAATAAGAAGAAGCAATGTTTTAGAGCGACAGACGATTTTTGAAAGCATTGATATAAAAAATGAGTTCTTGGGCGTTCCTTTTATGCAGATGACGATTTGGCCATACCCGTAAAATTCCCCAAACATGAAGTGCAATCGCCGAAAATAATCAACGTCCACGACGAAGGCTTACGATCTAAATGATCTGGAGTTGGTTGAAAGTCTTCGTTAGTAATACGTCTCTTTAAAACGTGTCTTATGAAGGTATTTCACCGACGAAAATTCATGCGCTTCGTTTGTCTCCATAGTAAATTCGAGGAAAAAATTGTAACACTCGTCTGCTTATAGGTTTCAATAAAAGATACTATCAGATTTTCACTTGTAGACAAATACCTTCCACATTAAACCATTTTCGTTATCTTCGGCCTGTCATAGAAAATAGGGAACATGTGTAGCCAAACACACTTGAAATTTCAGCCAATGGTTTGCGATGCCAATGTTCTAAATCAGATGCCAGTAAAGATTATTTCTCTAGATGATAGATGTCGAAACTTTCAAAATATGACAGTTTATGAAGATCTTTACCCATTTATAAGATGATTATGTGTCACTTTTCTTGTAGATTACAGGTTGAATTATATTCCTATAGATGCCTAGACACGAGCTTCACCGCCGTGGGAGCAGCAGTTGCCCTTCCTGGATGTGCTCGTCAGACGAAACCTTAACGGTGAACTTGAAACGACGGTTTATAGGAAGGCAACGAACACCACACAGCTTCTCAGTTTTCACACCAACCATCCGGTGGCTCAGAAACGAAGCTGTGTGAGACGCTCTTCAAACGGGTCCACACTCATTACAGCAAACTGGAAGATAGAGCGCGTGAGGCCCGTTATCTCCGCGACCAGTTTGTGCAAAATGGATATCCGAGGGCATTCATAAGTCAATGCCTATGCGGTCGCCATCAGAGAACTCGAACATCAACACCACCGACGATATGGCATTCTCTGCCGTACATCAAGGGCGTTTCAGAAGCGACCAAGCGCATTGCTGCGGAGCTAGGTGTTGAAATTGCGCACCGACCCAAAGCCACCATGCGCGATAGGGTCAGGAAAATCAAAGACCCGTTAAAGCCTGAAGTGCAATCTGGAGTAGTGTATCGTATTCCGTGTCAAAATTGTCCTTGTAACTACACCGGAGAGACTGGGTGCATGCTCGGATCGCGCATACATGAACATAAGCTGGCTGTGCGGCGAGGCGACGCATTATCACAAGTGGCCGCCCACACCTACGAAATGGGTCACGAGTTTGACTTCGCAGCCACCAAAATAGTTGCCCACGCCGGAAACAAAACAGGCCGAGAATTGATTGAAGCCTGGGCCTCGGATGAGAACTCGGTCAATCGATTTATCGATCTGGCGCCGGCGTACAGAGCCCTTCGTAGTCACCTCCAGTCGTGCGACGTCGGTCGATGATTGGGTCTACTTGCCTTATAACTGCCGCTTGTCCTGTTTCTGCCACTACCTCTGACGATGGACTCCTGTACGAGTCTGAAAGCTCAGGATAATAAACGAATTGTTCCGGTGCTCGACTCTTCTTCTTCTTCTTCAGATGAATATCCACTTGAAAACAAAAAAATATGAAAAAAATGTCGAGAAAATTCGCTGATGAGGGAGGATAAAGTCCATTAAGAGACAAAAGATGAGGAAAAAGGAATGAAAGGATGAGTGGAAATATGACGGGCGGGAAGAATAAAGACGCAGTAGGGTAGGAAGGCATAGCGGAGGGAAAACGAAGGAGGGGTCCCCTAAACCAGTGAGGAGCAGAAAGGAAAGGAAATTGGAAACAGTATGATCGACGAGAGGAGACAGAAGGGTTGACAAGTACCAATCAGACAGGAAACTGCGCTGAGCCCCGATCGCACGCATTACATACGTAAATAATTTTCCGACTGAAGTTGGGACCCTGTAGGAGATAGGGATTGATTAAGAGATGTTTAAGACTCCAAACACAAGCCTGAACATTGATCTACTCTATATCTATAAAATTCTTCACATGCGCTCACGTAGGGACACTGTAGACGGTATACTATTTATTGGAAAATTCGAAACTTTATGATAACAGTGGGGTCGCTGTTTTTAGTTTGGCATTTAAAAGGCAAGCCTGGTTTCATTCTCTCTCTAACATTTAGTTTCCGAAGGAGCACAAGTGTACTTCTGGCTGAGATATATTAGTTTTCGGATATTGTCAAGTTATCCGTCTAGAGGTCCAACGCCACAACAGTTGCGATAACAGGTTCATAAAGAAGGAGGCACTATTGCTGAGATGAGTTTTGTTCACTTGATATTTCAACTTCATGACATGATCGGCGCTGAACTTGCAGTACACGACGGCCCACTTTCTGGGCATAACCGGAGACCCGTGCTTGCAGGTGCTTGCTCCAAGGTTCATTATCGGAGATTATATCGGATACAAGCAATGTTTGCACAAGTGCTGCGTATTTGTAGAATCCGGTTGCTACGCCACTGTATGCCTATCCAGCCATCGTGTCCGCCTCCCGTTTGCTTACTGAATCCCGCACCTTCGCTTATATTGACGCTTTGGCGCGAGGATATGGGCTCCCATATTACAGATGACCATCTTCTGTATTCCAGGAGAGTTGGAGTCGACATTAGAGTTCGTACGGATATGATCGGGTCTAGTGCGGTTAGGATAAGGGCTATGGGGAGAGGATTGGGGTTCTGCTTACGACTAGGATGAGGATCAGCGCTGGACTTGCAGTACAGAGCGGTTCACTTTCCCCCGTCCGAGCGTGTCGGAAACTATGTGCATTTACATTTCTGGGCATAGCCAGAGACCCGTGCTTGCGAGCATACCTCAAACGAGGAACTGTCTGTATGTGAGGCGGTAAGGAGCAGTTTGAGAGCAAAGAACTTCAGATAAGGGTGGCTGGCATCATATCAAACACAAACTCCCTGCATAGGGCAGAAAATCAATCAAAAAAATTTGGAGCACTGTTGCGCAGGCCTCAGGACATCAAACGCGATGCAAGCAGACCCTCCCGCGCAGCGAACTGTGGCAGTTTGGGATCACCTGGAAGGGGCAGTCACCTCTATGGATTCACAGTCATGCCCGCCCAGATGTGTGGACGTCCATGGTGCAATTTACCAGCTGCAGGGTGTTTATGTCGTTTTATTCAGGGTGACATGATTTACCTGACACGGCAGATGAGGCTTGGGAGGGCACCCTCCTAGATATCTTCACATGCATTCATTTAGTGGAACTATAAACGGAATATTGTTTATTGGAAAATTTGAAATTTTATGATAACAGTATGGTCGCTGTTGTCAGCTGTATATTAAGAATACAAATCTGGTTTGACTTTCTACCTAACATACACTTTCCGAGCGAGCATGGGTGTATTTCTGACTGAAGTATATTAATTGTCGAATATTCTCAAGTTCCCTTTCTAAACGTCCACACCAACAACAGTTGCGATAACAGGTTCAGGAAGAGGGAGGCCCGATCGCTGAAATGAGTTTTGTTCACTTGGTATTTCAACTCCATGCAGATCGATTATCGGAAATTGCATCGGAAAAGAGCACTGTTTCCATAAGTGTTGCGTATTTTTAGAATACAGCTGCTACGCCTTTACATGCCTATCCAGTGATCGTATCCTTCCCTTGGCGCGAGGATATGGGCCTCCATATTACAGGTGGTCATTTTCTAAATTCTGGGAGAGTTAGATTCGAACTGGGTTTCGTATGGATAGAATTGGGCTTAGTATGGCTAGAACGTAGGCTCTGCGGAGAGAACAGGGGTTCTGCTTACGATTAGGATAAGGAAAATTGTCATATGGGTTGGTGACGTGGTTGACGATGGGCTTCAGTGAAAGGCCACATGCAGTACAGGGTGGTCCATTTTCCACTGTCTGACCGGATCGGAAACTACGTTTACATTCCTGAGCACAACCGGGGACCCATGTTTGCGAGCTTACCTCAAATGAAGAACTGCCTGCGTGCAAAGCAGTGCGGAACAATTTGAGGCCGGGGAACTCCAGAAGAGGGTGGGTAGCATCATGTCAGTCGCAAACACCATGCATAAGGGAAAGAATCAACCACAAGGATTTGTTTGGAGCACAGGGATGTTAAAAGCTGCTAACAGACACTTGTGTTAGGTCCCGGTTTATCAGACATGATGCAAGCATGCCTCGGCGCACAGCGGATTGCGGCAGTTCGACATGTCTGGGGAGACGAAGTCACTTGTGCAAATGCATGATCGTGCCAGGTGTCTGTCCGCGCGGATGTGTAAACGTCTTTTTCCTACAGAAAATGGTTGTAGACAATAGTGCAATTCAACAGCTGCGGGGGGTGTTTAGATCGTTTTATTCAGGGTGACATGATTTACCTGCCACGGCAGATAAGGCTTGGGAGGACACCCTCCTAGATATCGTGATTTGCCCCTTCGCACCCCCAGACCGTGGCTAACGGCAATCGCAGACGTGATCGAAACGCAACACATCTTCATTCCCACCACATCCCAGCAGGTTTAGTCGCTTAGGAACGCCTGTTCTCGATGATGTAACCTACCCTCCCAGCCGATCAGAAAGGACAGCTCTGGCCGCATGCGTCGTCACCCGGCACTAGGTCGACATCACTACTTGTAGATAAGCAAGCTTTATGAGGCAAAGACAAAAATACTTTGAGCTACGAGGCGCCTCGGAGTCCAGGTGGCTGGGGCATTAACTGTAGTCAAGCATCATTCTTGTGGTCGTGGGTTAGAATCCGACCGAGATCATCGAGGTTTTTACAGGTTGGTTAAATTAGTAATTCGAATCTACCAAAACACCTATGAATATACTAAATTATACAGTAAGTAGGAGGAAATTGAATTAAGTCATCCCGACGACCACCAACCGACAGCTCATTTGACCTGGCCTTCTGGATGAAGGAAGTGATGCAGGAGTTAAAACCTATGTAATGACCTCTTCGAAAGAATCGGTAAACAACCATTCGTCACGTCTGCCAATTACCGTAATGCAACTCACAATAATTACAAACAACTAGGTCTCCCAATGGTAACCACCTATGACGACCTGATGGAAATTTTTTATGAAAACCGCGGTGGCGAGCTCATGCGGGACTGCGAATACGCTGTGCGAGCCTGTTTGGTGTTGCAAGACTGACAAGGCCTCGTTTCCTGCCAATAAACCACCCACCCGTAGTAGCCTCCCTACTCTCCAACCCGCCATGGGCGAGCAATTCTGTCGCTCATTTTATGTGACGGAGGGGATATTTTACAGAGTTTGGGAATTTATGGAAGAATTTCTGATTGTCCGAAATTCTTCCCCTCTTTTTGTCCTTTTGGAGTGCCTGCCGCCGCATACTTGTGATAATTAACCGTACAATTTTTAAAAATGCCCATAATATTCATTCCGCGTACTTAATTGTTAGTTAGTTACGTCTTTTACAATTTTTTTACCTAAGGAAGGAAAATATGTCAGTTTCTAAGATTCTACCACTGTCTGTTTATTTTGAAACATGCCTTAGTTTTTTACATTATTACATTTCCCAAGCCGCATGCCTTGTATATTCTCTAAAGCAAACTCCCCCAATCCCACATAAAGCGGCCGGAAGTGCTCTGCCTGATGACGACTAAGCCAAAAATGGCTATTCCAGTCTCCCTTGTTTTTGACGGTAATGTCATTCTGTCTATAATACTAGCCACTGAGTAGCTACTGGTGGTGCTCAAGATCGAGTCCCAAGACACAACGAGACGAGTGAGTCCGCTAACGCGATTGATGAGTGCCCCCCTCTACCGTAAAGCGGCCCCTTGGTGCTCATGGAAGGACCACTTTGCACACTTTTCGAGCAGTTTGCATGCGCGAACCGGGTGAATGCCGTATATCAAGGCCCACACGCTCTCAGCGGGTAACCGAGTGGCCAGAATTTCTCGCTCGTCCTGTGCTACACCAGCGTCTCGCTGCAATCGCTGCTGATGCACTTCCCTTAAAGAAACATCGTCCTCCCAACCACTGGCTTCGGGACTCGCCACTGCCATGCAACAGACCCACTCAGTGCGATCCGAGCCGTTCTCCTTTCCTCTTGTTGTGTAAAATCCTGGTGAACGTGCGTTGCGGACCGGAGGATGTGTCGTAAGTGCCGGCTACTTGCGCCCTCCCCTGCCTGCCGCCTTCTTGACACTGTTATGACGCCTGGCCCAGGCGAGGAAAGAGGAGAAAGTGTGGTAGATGCTTCGAAAGTCCATCTTTACTATAAAATACCTCACGAACAAGTCACCGTCCCTGCCCTCACGCTGTTGTGAAGCCCAGGATGGACACTGTCGGAAACGACGGCCAAACTGTCACCCGGCAGACCGGCACCCCACCTTCATAGTTATGGCAATGACTGACAAGCTCACTATGCTTCAGCAGTCCAATTCGCGCACAGGCACAAACGCTGTCATATAGAAGGGAAGTTGTCAGTCGTCCTGACGTCGACAACTACGACAAGAAGTGACCTCTGTTGAAGACCTGTGGAGAATACAACCTTATAAAGAACGCCGTCTTTGAGATCTCTAATCCCAACAATACAGCTAGGATGCATGCTCGCCGAAAGAAATATTTGGGAAAACGATGATAATGAAGACGATGTGCGGCACGAAGATCTGGACAACTTATCATCTACCAAATTTTAGCGCACAATCTAGAGTAATTGACGGGAGGGAGAGCTTTTGAAGGTCACCCACGGCAACAAAGCATCTTTGTTGGAAGTATTCGTTTGTTAAATTCAGAAGTTTCAGAGGAGTATCGTCGGCCCCGAACAGGCATTTCTAATGGACGTCACAGTGAGGGCAGGGAAGCAAACAATAGTCTTCTGCAGAGGTTTCTACTCCAAAACCAGTCTCAGGATAAATCACGCGGCTCCCCAGGACGATAACCTCGTCAGAAACAGTCGCAACAACACCAGAAAACTGCGAAGCAGCCACGGTAGAGGCCTCGCTGTCATAGTCAGGGATGCGGGCCAACAAATGTCACTTACTAGGTTTGGACGACTCAATCATGGGGACAGTTCGGAAGCCTGCATTCGCTTCGTTCCCGAAAACACACATAACCAGGGGAACGAGTTTGCTTCACACTTTGCTAACCGCCACGTCCACGAATTACGCATGAAGAAACGCCCACAGTGAGGCAGGTTTACATTCGGCGGATCAGTAGTAGGTACTGCTGGGGCGCGGGGACTGACATCTGGCGCACCGAATGCGCCCGTGAAATACAGCAGACACCGATGTCGGCACTGTGAGCGTGGACCGCCATCGAGGAAGTCTTTTTGCCACCGCTAGCCTAGAGCAGACAACCTAGAACAAACTATCAGACCAGCTGCTGAGATTCGACCTATAATTGAGCTTCTCATGAAGTTTCATAAAGACAGATGTCCAAAAAGATAATGCTGGGCTGTGCGAAAGATGTGCAGCCTTCGACAGTACGACTTTTGCTGCTGGTCCGGAACCCAGACTGGGGGTTGTGAAAAATCCAGACCCTCAAGTTAAGTCCCCCTCCAGTCTGCGATTGATCCAGCATAGACGGCGTGGTAATCCTCCTCAATGGTCGGTTAGCTTGCAACTCTGGTTTCCGTCTACACCTAACGCCCAGGCATCAAGTTAGTGGGCGTAAAAAAACGCAGTCGCAACAACGCGGAACAACTCGTGTTCCCGTTACCTGACGGCACAAGTTGTCGCTCGTTTACGCTGGTCTGGATTGTCTGCCCCATTCCCAACAACCAACCGACCAATCGATTGGGAATAGGGCCGGTCGCTGGTTCACTATATGTGACCCAGGCGCCACAGTCCTCAGCCAGACCCGGTTCTAAGAACA
>CACRXP010000009.1:459835-475557 GCA_902702965.1 Spirometra erinaceieuropaei | reverse complement strand
CCACTCACTGCGATCCGAGCCGTCCTCCTTTCCTCCTGTTGTGTAAAATCCTGGTCAACGTCAATGACTAACAAGCACACTATGCTTCAGCAGTCCAATTCACGCACAGGCACAAACGCTGTCAGTCGTCCTGACGTCGACAACCACGACAATAAGTGACCTCCGTTGAAGACCTGTGGAGAATACAACCTCATAAAGAACGCCGTCTTTGAGCTCTCTAATCCCAACAATACAGCTAGGATATTTAGGAAAGTGATGGTAAGGAAGACGATGTGCGACACCAAGAGCTGGACAACTTATCATCTACCAAATTTTAGCGCACAAGCTAAGGTAATTGATGGGAAGGAGAGCTTTTGAAGGGCTCCCACGACAACAAGGCATCCTCCTTGTGGCATGTCCAGAACAGGCGGTATTCGTTTGCCAAATTCAGACGTTTCAGGGGATTATCGTCAACCGCGAACAGGCATTTCTAATGGACGTCGCAGTGAGAGCAGGGAAGCTAACAAGGATCTTCTGCTCCAAAACCGGTCTCAGAATAGGTCACGCAGCTCGTCAGAAACAGTCGCAACAACACCAGGAAACTGCGGGGCACCTACAGTGGAGCCATCGCTGTCCTAGTCAGGGATGCGGGCCAACAAATGCCACTTAATAGTTTTGGGCGACTCACTCAAGGAGACAATTCGGAAGCCTGCATTCGCGAAAACACTCACTCAACCAGGGGAACGAGTTTGCCAGTTAGCTTCACACTTTGCTCACCGCCAAGTCCACATATTACGCATGAAGAAACGCCCGCAGCGAGGCGGGTTTACATTCGGCGGATCAGTACTACTGGGGCGCGGGGACTGACATCTGGCGCACCGAATGCACCCGTGAAATACAGCAGAGACCGATGTCGGCACTGTGAGCGTGGACAGCCATCGAGGAAGTCTTTTTGCCACCGCTAGCCTAGAGCAGACAACCTAGAACAAACGATCAGACCAGCTGCTGAGATTCGACCTATGATTGAGCTTCTCATGAAGTTTCATAAAGACAGATGTCCAAAAAGATAATGCTGGGCTGTGCGAAAGATGTGCAGCCTTCGACAGTACGACTTTTGCTGCTGGTCCGAAACCCAGACTGGGGGTTGTGAAAAATCCAGACCCTGACGTTAAGTCCCCCTCCAGTCTGCGATTGATCCAGCATAGACGGCGTGGTAATCCTCCTCAATGGTCGGTTAGTCTGCAACTCTGGTTTCCGTCTACACCTAACGCCCAGGCATCAAGCTAGTGGGCGTAAAAAACGCAGTCGCAACAACGCGAAACAACTCGTGTTCCCGATACCTGACGGCACAAGTTGTCGCTCGTTTACGCTGGTCTGGACTGTCTGCCCCATTCCCGACAACCAACCGACCAATCGATAGGGAATAAGGCCGGTCGCTGGTTCACTATATGTGACCCTGGCACCACAGTCCTCAACCAGACCCGGTTCTAAGAACAGCTGAACGAGATGGCGGTACGGTGTATCGTCTGGACATGTTATTGGGAAAAAAAGGTAAAATGGTGAAGCCACCTTCCTGATCAAAAACTACGTCGCTAGGGGACTGTCATCCACCTTCCGTGTTGAATCAACGATCGAGCCACCGTCATGCGGCCTCTGCTCTACAGGAAAAAACTTCCCGCCTTTATCAGCACCTACGTTTCCAGAATGCAAAGTCCCGGTTTCGTGAAGATGTCATTATAGTATCTACACACCCTCCTCACGTGGAGTACGTTGACCATTCTCAGCGACTTCAGCGCACTGGTGGATACAGACCATGCCGCCTGGAATTTTTCGGTCAGCAAGGAATGGGGAACTGCGGCAACTGATTTAATGCCTGCGCAAACATGAGTTTCTGATTGTCAACACCGTACAGCATTCTAACCACGAGGAACCGTGAATAAGCTCTCACTCCTCACTGCTAAATTCTGAACGTTACTATTAGGAGGGGTAGTCGCCGTGGTGTGCTAGTGACAAAGGCAGTGGATGCTGTCAAATACCAGATCGACTGAGCCACAGTCTTCAAAAATTTGCGCAACCAATCAGGACGCCTGGGGGCGGGCAGCCCAACGAGCGACGGCCACAGCAGCGCTTCACCCGACAGAACGCTGACTGGAGGAGTGCGTACCAATGTCAGACACCTCGGCTGCAGTAGGTCTTGCGCAACTAGCTGCCATCCATCTCTAACACCGGAGTAGCGACGGCGCCGGTGTCTGTTCCCCAAAATTGGTCGGAATACCACCGGACAGTTCAGCCAACATCGTGGAACGGAGCATGCATATTCTAGTTGGGAAATAACCCCCCACCACGAGTGTTGGTGTTCAATCAAGACGGGTGCAGCCGTACTCGGGGGACAGGGTGTCCCCAGAGTGAACCGAGTCTGTCGGGTCCTCTAAGCTAGTCAAATTGCTCCTTAAGCCATTGTCGAGCCTGACACCACGAAGCATCCGACCTAGTGCACACGAACTAGAGGGCTGGTCCCCCTGACAGTAAATTGCACGTGCGTTCGTTTGTGTTAATAATATACTTCCGCAGCATCCGGCGCACTCTCTCCTCCTGCACCCGGGTCCGATGTGATTAAAGGGTCGAGACCAGAGACGAATGAAGGTTTAGGTGGCTGACTGTTGCAACCTGCACTCAGACTTGCGACCAAATCGCCTGGTCGACAACGTGCGACTTGCCAGGATTTTACACAAGAGGAGGCGACCCGGATCACAGATTGTCCGGGCCTGCACCTCGCTGTGCCATCAAGCACCTAATCTTGGGTGTCAGGCTACTGGTCCAGCGTATCCACTGGTTAGCCCATTTCAGGGAAAAACCGGCACTTCTACTAAGTCCCACGCAAATCCAGAAGCGTCGTCAGCCAAGCCGCATCTAACCCCACCCGGGGACGTTTCCTCCAGATGTTTCGATTAAGCGACAAAAGTGGTCGATGAGATCGTCTCGAAAGCCAGCCAACACTGCGTTACCGACCGCTCTGACCGTCCGATCTGACTTGGTTCTTGAGCTGACGTCATGGCTCGTCAATTGCTGTAAGACACGGACACAGGGATAGGCGCCACCCCTGCCCGCATGTGCTCCCTTGTGCCAGATTGCGGAGAGGACTACGACACGGAAGATGCTACCCGTGTCCAGCTGCCCGAAATAAAAGCTTTACGAAACAACTTGATTAGCTAGCTACCAACAACTGGATCTGCCCTTCGTTTTCACGGGCTGTGCTAACCAAGAATAAACTGGATTTTCTAGTTTTTCAGACCCACGCGCCGCAATCACGAATCTCCAAACCGTCGCTTTCATCGCGTCAGCAATCTTCCACTGTTTGTGGGAGGCTTCCCTATTGCGTAGCTGCCGAGGTCCGGTATTACACCTCCCCCGTGCAGACCTCAAATTTCCCGCAAACGGGTCACGCGTAGATAGGTTTGCTAGTCCGGAGCCTGTCATTCAGAGCCTCTTCTGAGTGTCATCATCCAACGTTTTACGTACGCGTAGGCCGAAATTTTGACAACAGCACCAGTGGGGCGCATGGGCGACATCCGCAATCACCGCGGTTCCCGGCGTACGCCATTTTTCTATAGATCACAGGGCGACCGCGACACCTTGGTAGCAAGTCCATCGGCGACAGCCGCGGTATGCTCGATATCTGTAACCCGAAAGTCGCGCAAGCCATAAACCTTCAATGCCTACTCGGAGGCACCGAGCTGGCGCCTCCATAGCTGGATGTCGATGAGGGTCCTCAGGTGGGTTTCCCCCTCCTAGCACAGGGTCGCCTCGCGCAACTTGCCCGATGGTATATAACTAGAATTGTGGCGACACATGGCTCGTGCGCCAGAAAACACGCGTTTCCCTAATTTGGATAATAACCTACCGTAGGACTAAGCCTGTCGGCCAAAAGACAATTCTTTGGTTTATCGTAGTTAAGGCAACACCGGCCGCAGATCAAATGAAAAATCGGCGCCTGGTGACAATTAAAGCAGAAAGCGATTACCTAACATTTGGCAACACGCGCGTGACCGCTCATCTTTTTCAATCCGTCAGAGACGACAGAGCGCTTCCGTCAGAAATCAAGAACGTTCGGCTTGCGTAGGGGCCGAAGGCGCTCTAGGACACTTTATCGAGGCATTTAGATTAGGCTTCGAATAAAGCGTTTGTTTGTTTTTCGATGGACCACTGACTCGCCGCCAGTGGCTTCGGAGAAAACGGTCAATTTAACTGGTGTTTGCACGATATGGCCATACGCCAATCGCGTTGAAAACCAGTTCGTGTTTCTAAAACCGCAAAATAGCACTCGGAATGCAGTATAGATGGCGCCGACGGCCAATTCTATTGGAGAAAAATCAGGTCCACTCCCAAAGCATGTCCGAGAAAGCGCACCAAACGCCAAACAAGATCAGAAATAGAACATCCTTTGCAAATGTATTTCACAGATTATGCAGTAACTTTCGGCCGTTCCAAGTCCTTTTTCAAAGGTCCCTAGAAGATGAAAAATAAGTAAGAATCTGAACAAAATATAATTACCATAAAGGCCTTCTTTTCGGCACGAGTCTGGAATCGGCCGTGACCGAACTTGGAAGAGGTATCGACGAACTTCAGTACAACTTTTTCAGTAGCGCGACGGCTGGTCTGCTGGAGAAGACTCTTCCGAAGGGTTATGACACGCTTCTTCGGACCCATGATGCATCCCTTAAGCATGACGTAATCATTTAACACCTCTCCGTAATGCGGGAAGCCGCCCATAGGCGTGATATTTTTGGCCGTCAGATCATACTCAGTCGAAGCGTTGCCCTTAGGCTTGATGAGAGCTGCTAGTTCCTTGTTCTCCTCCTTGGCTGCTTCCATCTTAGCGGCTTCGGCCTGAGCTTGGATACCTGAGAAGTATGAGAGGAAGCTGAAACATACCAAGACCGATGCGGTATATTTTCTTATTCATTTCAGTCCTGTGGAAGTAACCCTTCTGGCCAGCGCGGGCGACAGAGCGGGCAACACGGGCGGGATGCCAAGCGCCAATGCAAGCAACTTTTCGCAAACCCTTGTGAGTTTTCCGCGGCAGTTTCTTAGTGTGCCAACGGGAAGTTACGCCCTTAAATCCTTTGCCCTTGGTAACACCAATGACATCGATCATTTCGTCTTGTGAAAAAACATTGGCAACTGGAATTTGCTTTTCTAGATGGCTGCGGGCCCAGTCAACCTTCTGGGAGACGGTGCCGCCGTTCACTTGGATTTCCATGATGTGCGCCTTCTTTTGGCGATGCTTCATGAGTCGCATCTTAAAAGCACGAATTAGGCTCAACTAAGAAAGTACCTGGGTGTGCACAATAACGCGGATGACCGTGCAGTATTTCTTCATTTTCTTCAGATCACGGTTGATAGCAGCGAGGCCAGCCTCGTCTGCCCACTTCTTTGACGCCTTCGTAAAGGCCTTTCGCTTGGATTTGCAGAAATCCTTGTAAAATCGGCGGCGGCACTCCTCGCTCAGATGTTCTGCCCAGATAGTTTTGAAGGTGCGGAGGCCCTTGGCCGTCTGAATATAGCCGACAATGCCGACGATGACCATGGGAGGGCACTCGAGGATTGTTACAGGCTCGACAATTTCCTTCTTGTGAACCTTCGACCCCGGACGGTCAACATCGCGAACGACGTGCGTCATCCCAGCCTTGAAACCCATGAAAGCCGTAAGGTGTGGCGGGGCAGATCGTCTGTCCTTAGGGAAAGCCTTGCACTTCCCTCGGATACGACGGCTTCGCTTTTTCGGGGTAAATCCGAGAGAGCCATGGCGAGGTGCCGAAAACTTTCTGTGCGACTGATGAGAAAATTTAGAGTTCAAAATGAAGCCAGAAGGCGTGTGGAAGTCGAAAACTTCAATAAAATGGGAGGACTCACCATGATCCCACTACCCTAATCACGCTGCACTATTTGGAAAGTGATTCAAACAAACAACCGTTAATGCTAGAACAGTTCGGTTTGGAACTAAAGTTCAAAGGTCTTATCGATGTAGAAATTATTTCGGGAATCCACCAGTTTCTTGACTTTTTATGCCTTCCTAGGAGAATTGGTACAGGTACAAAACCTGAATTAGAGTCTTGGGTGCTTAGCAAGGACGGTAAGAGTCAGCTTGTAGGACAGTAGCAGGTAGAGCAACCAACACAGGGAACCGAAATTAAATGCATAGGCATGTTAAATGTTGTAAAAAACAATGGAACAGAAAAGACCAAATAAATACAGATGTCAAACGTCTATAATAAACTAAAATATTTTTAAGTTTTAAAACATTAGGATATTAGCAATATTTTATCCACCGACCATCCGACGTCCGAAAAACGTCTGATAAACGTGTCTATCGCAGCTGTGATTAATTAAATAAATTTAGAATAGTAGACGGTTACGCATAAGACTATGTTGAGTTAACAGATCAAAATCTACCGCATTCATCTTAATGACTTCATTATGTCCTGTTTCCGTTAGTGGCAGCTTGCCGTTGCAGTAGTGTGTGAAGTTTAACCTTCATTGGCCTTCCTACCAATGCTGAATTCCAGGACGAAAAAGATTCATTTGACTTACTTTTTAGTGTGCTGACGTTTCTGTACCATGGACAGGGTCTGACTAAAGGAAACTTGGTTGTGTGCTTGCCAAATTGCATGTAAACATTCGTTCAATTGCGCTGTACTAACGCATGGGGAGTTGAAAACCATTTTTTGATATTGCATGCGCAGACGGACTGTTTATGCATGTTAGCCGCTGAACTCAGGCCAATCCCCGGTCTTTCTGGCCATGTCTTGTCACCGGGACGCAGTGGCTTTAGGAAGCGAGGGTGCGTTAAATATGCCGGAAGTTACAGCCGCGTCCGCCTCGTCAGCCAGCAGACGAACTTATCGTATGCTAACTCTCAAGAATGCTTGCAGACTGCCTTATTCGACCGATCCTTTAGCAGGCGTCTTTCTAAAGATAGCTCTAGCTTACATCCGAGGTGTTGGGATGTCTGTACGTGTTCAGCTGTATCATATTGGTCAAATTATGGAAACTAAAAGCAATTGTTTCCGACAAGAAGGGTAGCATTCTGCATATCCAAAAATGTGATTTCAGTGGCAAACAATAGCTTTTTGTTTAGAAGTACCTTCTGCAAGTCAATGACAATGAAATTTCTGCACCTGAATATAAACTTCGACTTAGACGTTAATAGTGTTGTTATAACTCTTCAGTGAAGTCTCGTATCCAAAACAGCCTCTTAAGAGTCAAACCGCGTAGATGGACAAGTATACAAGTAACACCTGAAATCTGTTGACGGAAGGTTTTCCACTTCCGATGACTGCTAATCTAAGACTGACATGGCTCTTACTTTCACCCGCCCTGTAATGATCTTCTCCCCAACTAGAATTCAAACATTGTAATGATAAAGTCCATCGTGTGTCCCAGAGCGTGGTGGGCGCAGAACGGTGACTTGCGCGTGAGTACGCTTGTTGCAAGACAGACTTACTCGGCATCCGTCGCCCCGTCTCATCCCTTATGGTCCTGGTCTGGAGCAAAACAGAGTCAGGACGACCAGATGATTGAGTGCCTAGCTAACGGATACAACACGTCTTCCTGGCGCAAGGGTTGTCTGCGCGAAAGATGCGAATGAACGTTTCCGAATTTTCCACTTAATTTAGTCACCTAAAACTAGGAAGTGAGCCTTGTTGGCCCGCCCTCCTGAGTGGGATGACGTTGCTTCTACCGCGGCTGCCCCGGCAATTTTCTGGTGCCATGGCGACTGCTTCTGACGAAGCCATCGTCCAGGGGAGCTGTGTCATTAAACCTAAGAGGAGTTCTGAAATATAAACTGCAGCAGAAGACGATCGTCTGCTTCCATGATCTCACCATGGCATTCGTCAGAAATAGGCACTGGGGGTTGACGGCAATCTACTGGAATTCTTGAATTTAACAAAAGGATACCATCTTCTCTGGGCGTGCAACATGAAAGGGGATGCCTCGTTGATGTGGATGACCTTTAAAAACTTTCCATACATCAATTACTATAGATAAGCCGCTAAAAGTTAGTATATGATTGGTTATCCAGCCCTGGGTGCGGTACTTTGTCTTCATTACTATCGTTTCTGAACTGTCTCTTTAAATGGGAATGCAATCCGGCTGTATTGTTGGGATAGAAGAGCTCAAAGGCGACGTTTTTAGGAGGACGTTGTGTTCCTCGTAGGGTTTCTGTAGAAATCACTTATTGTTTTATTTGTCGACGTCAGAACGACTGACAACTCCTCTTCTATATGACACCGTTTGCGCTTGTACGCGAAACGGACTGCCAAAGTATAATTAGCTTGTCAGTCGTCGCCATAATTATAAAGATGGAGTGATGGTCTATTGGGTAGAAGTTTGGCCGTCGTTTCCGACGATGTCCACAGTGTGCTCCACACCAGCGTGACAGCGGAGACAGTGACTTGCGTGTGAGTTATCTCATAGTAGTGGTGGACTTGCGAAAAATCTACCGCAATCTCTCCTCCCAACCTGGATCCGGTGCCATGACAAGGTAAAGAAGACAGGAGGTGGGAGAGGGCGCGGGTGGCTGGTACGGCGAAAACCCTCAGCTACACCACATCTCTGGTGCACAACGTACATTGGCCAGGATTTCGCACAGCAAGAGGAAAGGAGGACGACTCTGATCGCACTGAGTGAGTCTGTTGGGCATTTTGCATGACAGTCGGCCACGCCATCCACCTACGCCTTCCTCTCCCCTTTGGTCCGGGCCTGGGCAAGGAACGAGATGACAGCGCGGTAGATGCTTCGCATGTCTGTTTTCACCAAAAAATAATTCAAAGGCAATTCTCTGTGCCTGCTTCAACTCGCTGTGGGACATACGGTGGAAATCCTCGGCCCGACGGTCAAAATTTCACGCACGACAATGACAAGTCTCTAAGCCAGTGTTGGGAGAACAAAATTTCTTGAAGTGAAATGTACCAGCAGTAGAGCGTTATGCGCCTCCTGAAAAGATTACAGTGAGGGGTTGGCATGGCACAGGACGGGAGACAAATTCTGACTGCTCAGCTACATTCTGCGAGTGAGTGAGTCTTGAAAAACGATGCAAACCCGGTTTGCGTATGCAAACGCCGATGTGTCCTTGACAGAAAAAGAATTCTTTTCAGTTTTGCCACGCCAGACAAGCTTAGGCACTGTAGCAGCAGCATCACAGGAATGCATCACCACCCGGCTTCAAAAAAACTTTTCCCTCGTGTCGTTAGAGGTGGTCGCCGTACGAAGACGCAGTCGCCTGTAATTGGTGTGAATTTCATTGCAGTGAATGGCAAACTTGAAGAATGGTCGTTCTTTAGAACTGGTCAGTACATAGATTTCACGAGGTCGTTCCTGCGGAGGGATAGAACTCCCGCATTTCTTCCTTTCCTCAGAATTCCACCTCGAAAGAGCTGTATTCTGAGCGAGCAGGTGGTCGTCGTTGGTATGACTTAATTCCGCATTCTCCTACTTACTTTATAATTTACCTTACTCATAAGCGTTTTGGTAGACTAAACCAATTAATTCTACCTTATTCCAGTTTATTTGGTAAGGATAATAGGCAAGGCCTTTCTTGGCATAAGTGCTCAGTCATGGTGGTTGGCGACGACCGCCAACCTCAACTAAATATTGAAGGTCACGCAATAAATGTGCCCAGGGTAACTAAGGATCTGGGCATATCATACTCCAAGAGTCTCAATCTCTCGGAGCACTGTGCCATGATAGTCTCCAAAGCACGCAGAACGACCGGGTTTATCCTCCGAAACTTTAAAACTAGGGACATCAGTATGCGCCTTTTCAACATGTACGTTAGACCTGGCCTGGAATACTGTTCGTTTTCATTTAGCCTCATGCGTGCGACTGAGCGGAAGAAAATAGAATCCGTTCAACACTTTTTTACCAAGAGAATTTTAACCCCAGAACACCGACATTTGTCTTACCAAGAACGTTGCCGGCTTACAGGCCTTGATCCTTTATTGTTCCGTAGATTACAAAAGGGACTATTTTTGCTATTTAAACTCTTAGATAATCACACATTTAACCCACTCACCTCTTTAAGACATCATAACCACCCACGCCGTAACAGTCACCGTGAGGTCTTTTTATTTCTGCCTCTGGCACGTACTGTTAAATATCGTCGGTTCTTTTCTGTAAATGTAATTGCTATTTGGAATAAACTACCCATGAGTGTGAAAACTCTGCAAAATTATCCTTTATTTAAGAGAACTATTACTCGATTTTTGCATTCAGAAAAGCTCCCACAAATTTTGGGTGCTGAAAACTCTGATCGACTCTACCGTAGCGATGGCGTTTGTGGTCTCTGAACACTATGGCCGGTCTTACCAGCTGTTCCTCAACGCCTCTACTTTGACTATCCCCAACTTCATGAAAGGAATTTGACGTCCGATGATCTCCGATACCGTGCAACCTCCCCCCTTCTTGAGGGTCGATATTCTACCACCGCCGGCAGTTTTCTCTCCTGAGCCCTCCAAACCATAAAAACCACCATCAACTATATTTTTATCCCTTAAGCTCAGGAGTTTTTTCACTGCCGGTCGGATTTATGTTTAATCGCCCCTTTTGACAATGCCTGTAAACTGGCATTAAATAAAAATTTATTTTATTTTATTTATTTTATTTTATTCCCAAGAATCGGCGTAGTTGGTTGATGGTTGTCGGGACGGGGAACGCTGATATGGCCGAACCTTTTTCAGGGATAGGCTTGATTCCCTCAGAATCTGCTACATGACCCAAGAAAGTTAATCTGGGGACTCCGAACTCACATTTGGCGGCATTGATGATAACGCCGTAGGAGTCGAGTCGTTCGAAGAGTTGTCGAAGGTGAATCTCGTGTTCAGCAGCGTCAGTACTAGCCACTAGCAAATCATCAATGTAGGCGTAGACGAAGTCGAGACCTCGCAGAACCTAATCAATGAATCGCTGAAAGGTTTGAGTGGCGTTCCTCAGACCAAAGGGCATACGAGTAAATTCGAATAACCCAAAGGGAGTGGTCACTGCAGTCTTCGGAACATCACTGGCCTCGATCGGGATTTGGTGATAGGCACGCACAAGGTCAATCTTGGAGAATATTCGTTTACCATGTAGCGAAAGAGTGAAGGCTTGGATGTGCGGGACGGGATACTGGTCGGGGACCGTCGCTGAGTTCAACGCCCGATAGTCACCACACGGTCGCCAGTCGCCGCTCTTCTTGGGGACAAGATGGAGGGGTGATGCCCAGCAGCTGTCGGACTGTCGGATGATGCCGAGCTCGAGCATGTGTTCAAACTCTGCCTTGGCAATCTTCAAACGGTCCGGAGCAAGACGACGTGGTCGGCAAGATTTGGGAGGTCCGGTGGTGGAAATATGGTGGGTGACTGTGTGCTTGATGTCCACTTCTCGAAATAAGGGGTTGGTCAGGCGGGGAAACTGCCTGAGGAGTGAGTGGAAAGGACAGTCAGAAATGGACATAACAGTGAGAGGGTTGACGCAGGGATACACACCGGATTGACAACGGGTATGAAGGTTGGTGGTGCAGTCGACGAGCCGGCGATTCCTCAAATCAACTAGTAGATTGAAGTGAGCTAGGAAATCGGCGCCTAAGAGGGCGACGGAAAAGTCGGCAATAATGAAAACCTATCGGAAAATCCGACGAAGGTCCAAATCGAGTGTGATGGAGCGCTGTCCAAAAGTGGGGATGCTGGAGTTGTTGGCAGCTGTAAGACAAAAAGAGCTGCGGTGTTTGCGTTCGGCCGGAGTTGGTGGAACCACGCTAACCTCGGCGCCAGAGTCGACAAGGAATTTGGCGCCAGCGATACGGTCCCAGAGAAACAAACGGCGAATGTGAACATTGGAAGCGCCCCCGGCAGTATTCGCCGCTACTGCCGGGCGGGATCGTTTCCCGAGGCCTTGAGAGGTGGCTTAAATGAACATGGCGGCAGACATCGTCGTGCTGCTTGTCCAAAATTCTGGTGATACCAGCACATGCCACTTGAAGACTGCTGGCGACGATTACAGGAACGTGAGGAACTCCGCCGACGGTCTCGTGATCGCCTCGGACCTCCTGCGGCAACTGCACTGAGTTGAGTTGTCAGTTGCATGACCAACTGCTCAAGTCGATCAAGGCGCTGATCATATTCATGAGAAATAGGGATGGAGGTGTGACTTACCGATAGAATAAAACAGCCGCGCGGTTTGAATTTTG
Source organism: Spirometra erinaceieuropaei (assembly GCA_902702965.1). Lineage (NCBI taxonomy): Eukaryota > Metazoa > Platyhelminthes > Cestoda > Diphyllobothriidea > Diphyllobothriidae > Spirometra > Spirometra erinaceieuropaei. The sequence continues at coordinate 463,352 of CACRXP010000009.1, read as the reverse complement.
AGTTGCAAGACGGAAGTGTTTAAATCGAGTCTCTTCGCTGAAAACGACTGTCCTTCACCAAAACGTGGATTATAAAACGCCTTTCTGACAACGATCCTCCAGCTATCGCCATCGATACTCCTATCGTTCGATCAGAACAAACTTCAGCAAAAACGATCTATCTGTCGGAAATCTCGGCTTGTCTACAGGGCCTACCCATCCAATACACCGTCTCCAATTGCTCACCGAAGTTAGGAGCAACATATACGATAAGGCTGAGTCGATATTTCTACACTGCTTGCCGTGCTGCTAAATACGGACAACTCGAGTTGTCTCACTTTACCATAGATTTACCTGAAAAAAGCGTTCCCTGGAAATTTTCGGCGTATCCAGCATAAGCATAGGCACTGTCCACAGTTGCGGCTTAGGAAATAGCTTGTTATTCCTGCAGATTTGTCCGTTTTTCATAAGTCCACTACATAATGACGATGTGCTTAGCCACACGAAATATTGCGCTGCATGACGGAGTCGAACCACCGACCATCGACATCTGAGTCGCGCACGCTAACCCCTCGGCCACCGCGGCACGACGGCGAGCGATGTCGCAAAGTTTACTTGATAGTAAATGCGTGCCGCATTCCGATCGATTTTGCAGTGGATGCGAGATATTGGCCGGCAAAATCAACCGCCTTGAGGAAGAGATGGAAAAGATGAAAACCCTTCTACAATGTAAACTAGACACACTTAACGATGCGAATGTACCTGTTGGACGAATAACTAGAAGTAGGGCCAAAGGACGTCGCACAAAAAATACGCCATCAACACCTTCTGCAGCTGTCACGGCACACCCAGCACAAACACATCAAATACAAGACGACAACAACCAGCGAAGCAACGATAAAAAACCCGAGGAAAAAAGAAATCGTGCAGCAAAAAGGTCGAAGGACATGAACAGCAGATTCCGAGGAATGCCTCCGAAGAACCGGAACCAGGGACGTCGGCGTCCGTGTCGCCCATCACGGGAAATGACATGGGTCCTAAAACCCTCAACCTATCGCAAAAAACTTCCGACTTTGATGAAAATGCCAACAAAACAGAGACGAATGAGGATATTAATCGACTGCAGCTTATATCCTCGTCAGATCATGGCAACCACATATTGCCTATGTCGGAGCACGAAACCACTGTGTTCTCGAGAGTGTCGCCGGTCAGAGGGCAATGTCTGATTATTCAGGGACTTCCCGAATCCACAGCTGGTGCCTCCAAAGAGCGGGTCTCGGCAGACCTGAAACTCTTCCAATGCCTACTCAACGAACTTCTGCGCCCCAATGAGGAAGTTTCGGTTCTCAAGGCCTTTAGGCTTGGAAAGCGCTCAATCGATATATCAGAGCACTCACGTACCCGACCACTCAAGATTGTGTTAGCCAACCAAGAAAAAGTAGGACTTATTCTCTCACGACGTTTCCGAATCAAAGACACCAACCGCGGCGTTTTTTTTCAACCGGACTACACACCGGCAGAGAGAATAAAACGTCGACAATTAGTTCTGGAACTGAGAACAAGGTTGCAGAATGGCGAGACGGACCTTGTGATCTACAACAACCAGATAGTGCAGCGCCCTCCCCTAATCCGTTGGACCGAACCGATCCGGATGAGGGCACAGTAGCTTCCTTAAATGGGATCCCAAGCGGCACCATAATCAAACGCCCCAAAACTCTGAAACTAACATTTTTTTACACCAACGTGCAGAGTATATTGCCCAAGTTAGACGAACTGAAGATCCACATCTGTGACCTTTCCCCTGACATTGTCTCTTTGACAGAAACCTGGCTGTCTGAAAACGTGGATGATCGCGAATTAATACTACAAGATTTCAGTTGTTCCGAAGAGACAGGAGAGAGCGTCAGGGAGGAGGAGTCGTCACGTACGTAAAACACGGCCTGCTTGTGTCAGAAAAAACGGAACAGTTTTCCTGCAGCGCCGAGACTATCTGGCTCACTATAAGGGTACCAGGATCACATAGCCTTGAAGTTCTGACCGTCTATCGACCACCGAGGAGTGACCCCGAGGCTGATGCTCGTCTGTTAGAGGAGCTAGGACGATTTGCTCTCCGGCCTGACGTCCTAATCATGGGCGACTTCAATGCACCGCTCATTGATTGGAGTTCACTATACGCGCGCGGCCCAGAACTAGCTTTCGACCGACGCTTCTTGGACATGGCACTCAGGTCATTTCTCACACAGCACGTCCTATTTCCCACGAGGGTCCGTGAGGGGCAGCAGTCAAACTGCTTGGACCTGGTGGTCACGAAATCGATGGACAGCATAGATGAGGTACAATGTCTGCCTCCCTTAGGTCGAAGCGATCACGTTGTACTTCAATGGGACTATTCAATCTTTTCCGTGCCTGAACAGCCCACCAAAATTAGAAGAAATATTTGGCGTGGGGACTTCGATCAAATGAAGGCCGAAATCAACAATACGGACTGGGAATCAGCGTTTTCCGGAAATATAGAGGAGGATTGGAAATGGTTCAGTGAATTATTGCATGCTCTCCTGACAAACCACTGCCCGCTTTCACGGAAGGGGCTAAACAAACGACCCCGGTGGCTGACCCAGGCGTTAAAAAAGGAAATAAATAAAAAACGGAGATTGTGGCAGAAATCTCTTACTGATGGGACTCCTGTATCCATAAACGCATACAAAATACAGAGGAACTTAGTCAAGCGGCTGACCCTCAGGACACGGCAAAATTTTGAAAAAGACCTATTGAATCGTCCTATGGAAAATCCAAAATTATTCTACAGCTACATAAGAAGCAGCACACGAAACAGAGATCCAATCCCCCTCCTGAAGACTAGCGGAGACGTAGAGATTAGTGAGGATGGAGAAAAAGCTGAGCACTTTTCACAATTTTTCAAATCCATCTTTACTAGTGAAAGTCCATTTACTCCCCCCGACTACGACTTCGATGAGGGTCCAAAAATCGAGTCTGTGTCTTTTGATGAAGCGACGGTTCGCAAAGAGCTAATGACGCTAAATGAGTCGAAATCACCAGGTCCAGACGACATACCGCCTAAGTTACTGAAGGAGCTCGCTGCCGAACTAGCCAAACCATTGTCCATGCTTTTCCAAGCCTCGTTCGAAGCCGGCGGCTTGCCCGCCGACTGGAAATCTGCGCGGATCACACCACTGCATAAAGGAGGCAGCAAGGCCTCTGCAAACAATTACAGGCCAATTAGCCTCACTTCCATCTGCTGCAAACTCATGGAGAAAATAATCAAGCGAGAGCTGATGCGCTTCCTAGAGCAGCATAATTTATTATCTGATGCGCAGCATGGGTTTCGTAGTGGCAGGTCTTGCGTGACTAACCTGCTCAACTGTTTGGAACGTTGGACTCGGTCAGTTGATGAAGGCAGTGCGCTGCATGTAGTCTATATCGACTTTAAAAAGGCATTTGATAGTGTCCCACATCAGCGACTCCTGCACAAACTGAGCCGAACAGGCGTTAGGGGTAACCTCTTAAAATGGATTCAAAG
>CACRXP010000009.1:432390-458702 GCA_902702965.1 Spirometra erinaceieuropaei | reverse complement strand
GTACCACTAAAATTCGAGACAGTTTGTTTGTCTGTACAGACCTGACGCTTTTCCGATTATTTGTTACTTTATGATACCTTTTCGAGTTTTTGAGATTTTGCAGTTGCTTGTAAACAAATAGGGAGTTCAAAGGTGAAGACCCACATTTCCCTCAATAAACTGAACTGAACTGAACTGAATGAGTCTCTGCGACTCTCAATGCCATAACCTTGTCGGCAAGCTCTGCCAATTCTTCCATGCTTCCTTGAGAAACAGCCAAAACTGTCTGGACGTCGAGTGGGAGGCGCTGAAGAAAAAGTTGGCGAAGGATGGTGGTGTCGAACTTGCGTTCGTCAACAGGCTGCTGCATTCTTCTCAGTAGTTGAGAAGGTTTTCGGTCCCCGAGCTCTTCGCCAGTGAGGAGTTGTAGTAGTCGGCGCTCCTCTGTCATGGCTACGCGCTTTACCAGAGCGTCTCTCACCTTGTCGTAAGGTTGTTCTAAAGGGCAGTGGATGAGGAGGTAGCAGAGTTCCTCCGCATACTCGTCAAGAAGACAACGCTGCAAATGATTGAACATGGTCTCTTGACGAGTGATGTTGTATGCTTCGAATTCGGCTTCGCAACGTGCAATCCAAAGCTCGACATTTCGTGGCCAAAAGGTTGGAAACTTAACGGCGACATGCGATGTATAGGGAACGGGCATTGACGTCTCGTCGCCGGAAATGGTGGAGGAGATGAACGGAGGACTGACAGACGCTCAATAAACTCCCGTGTTCGGAAATTCGGGGTCACCAATTTGTGGCGGTCAAGGATGTGAGATCGACTTAAACCACGCACAATAAGTTCGTTTCTTCTACTGTCAGAAGTCAGGGAGCTGTGAGGACTAGTTTATTCTGTACACAGGGCAGGTTGCCGTAAGTTGACGATTTGCTTGCAACAGAGAAAAGCGTCCGTTCACGGAAAGCGTCAGTCACGGTGAGTGTTGTTTACGCGGGCGTGTGTGTCTAGGTCAGCAGGAGGGGGTGACTGTTTGAGTGGTGGTAGTGTGATTGGACAACTTAGGGGACGAATGGAGGGCGCATACTCACAAGGCCTCACGGGAATCAAGCCAAAGCGTTCGACTCGCGTTAGGCGATACTAGTTTGTGAGTGCAGTCGGGGTTCTCTGCAGCTGGGCCGGAGGTGTCCCAGTTCTAGCCGGCGGGGATGGTCGTGCGTCAGCGGCCTGTCAGTGCTTATCGCGGCCATCGACCGACAAAACGGAGCCGGAGAAAAGGGGGGCTGGAGCGGCTGCTACAGTACTAAAAGGACTCAGGAGCTGATCCCTGCCCTTAGGTCTGCAGATGAAAAAGTGGAGATTGATGACCAGGTTAAAGCGTTCCTCCTATCCGACTTCTTTCAGTCCGTCTTCACCAGAGAACTTAGTTCTATATTTGCCCATCCATCCATCCGCCAACCAACTTCTCCTCCCAATACCCTTCCCCCTCATATCCCCTCCTTACCCTCCTTAACCGAGGAACCACTCTTTTCATCTACCATAGTTAGGGCCGAGCTACTCCGGCTGAAACCTGCCAAATCGCCTGGCCCAGATATAATTCCCGCCCTAGCACTTCGTGAACTTGCCAATGAACTGTGCAAACCCTTATCCGCAATATTTCAAAAGTCATTTGAAGACGGCGAGCTCCCAGAAGAATGGAAGTGCGCATTCATTACTCCGATTTAGAAAGGAGGCTCAAGACTTGACTGCGGAAATTATCGTCCTGTCAGTCTTACTTGCATCGCGTGTAAAATAATGGAACGCATTATCAAAAGACACTTGATGAAATACCTAGGACAGAACAAAATATTGTGTGATGCCCAACACGGCTTTCGTCTAGGGCGCTCCAGCCTAACGAGTGTTCTTTACTCGCGCGAGAAATGGACACGAGCTACCGGTAAGGGTTTTCCACTAGATGTCATATTTTTTGACTTCAAGAAGGCCTTTGACAGTGTCCCACACAGGCTTCTTTTACAAAAGATCTGGGATGTAGGGATTCAAGGGAGAATGTTTAAGTGGATCAGGAGTTTTCTGTCCTCCAGACTACAAGGAGTCGTCGTTAGTAATTCTACCTCGGAATGGGTAAAGGTGGAAAGTGATGTCCCACAGGGGTCTGTCTTAGGCCCAGTACTCTTCCTGATTTATGTTAATGACTGCATCAGCGAAGTGAATTGCGAGGCTCTCATGTTCGCGGAGGACATAAAAATATGGAATGAAGTCAAATGCGATGATGACGCAGAGAAGTTGCAGTCGAACATCAACAAACTGCGTACTTGGTCGAACAGATGGCTTTGGAAGTTTAACGTGTCCAAATGCGTGGTTTTGCACCAGAACACCGGCCGCAATGCCTCTCCCAAACACCAGTACTATATTGACGGGACGAGGTTAGAAACGGTGGAAAGACACAGAGATCTGGGTGTGTGGATGACCACAAATCTATCGTCATCAGAACACTGTAGAAAGATGGTCCAGAAGGCAACTAGTACTCTACACTGGATCAGACGTGCATTTAAAATATTTCCTCCCGAACTTTTCGGAAGACTTTTTGGTGTCTTTGTAAGATCTCATTTAGAGGGTGGAATGCCAGCAGCTTCACCATGGATGAGGAAGGATATCGACTTACTCGAACAGGTGCAACGCAGAGCGACAAAGATGGTCGACGGTCTAAAGCATTTGTCTTATCAGAAGAGGCTGAATTTGCTTGGCCTATTCCCTCTCTCTTATAGACAAATAAACTGCAGTCTACTCTGGACGTTCCGGATTGTTCGCGGCCAGGGCTGCTCATTAAGAGCAGAGGATTTCTTTGAGTTCGCCAGTACAAACCAACTACACGGCCACGCATACAAAGTCCGGAATGAGCGCACGCGTTTAGACCGACGAAAATTTTCATTCAGCCAGCGGGTTGTCAGGCCGTGGAACTCGCTTCCAAGCGAGATGGTGACGGCTGACACAGTTCGTGTGTTTAAAAGAAAACTTGCTCGTCTAGTTTTCGACAGAAATCGGCTTGTACAGCATGACTATGCACAGCCAGTTTTGTAAAATCTGTCATATACAATCTTCCGCACTAATTTACAGTGTCCCTATGCAGTACTTTATGATTACGATTGAACTGTGACCCAATCACATTTTAAATTCCTGCAATTTTATTTTATTTTTGAGTATGAATCTGCGAAAGCACTGTACACAAATAGGGTCATAAAGGACTCTGCCTGTAACCCTTCAATATATACATATACATATACTGACCGAGGGAGATCGTTCTATTTCTCGACTACACGTTCCATTAAAAATTTAGAACAAAGATTCGGTCTAGACACTTTTGTCCGTAGCTTCATCGAGTGACCACGAAGATTGGGTGAAAGGTGGCACTGAAACATGTCCTCAAAGCTAAGTCTTTGCTCAAGGCCATGTATTATCTTGTAGACGTGGATAAGATCAACTCTTTGCTGCCTGTAACACAGAGGGAATAAATTAAGGCAATTCAGTCTTTCTGTGTAGAAATGACTTTTTAAACCGTTCACCAGCTTTGTTGTATGACGTTCTACTCTTTCAAGGTATGTTTGGTTCTTTACAAGCCATGGCCGCCAAGTTTGTATGTCAAATTCTAAGTGGGGCCGAACAAAAGTACCGCAAACCCTTCCAAAAAGGTATTTGTCAAATGGTACGAACGCCCTTTTGATGGCATGCAGCACTCCCATGGCGTTTTTTGCAGCCTTTTTGCACTTCAGTGCTGGTTTCAGGTCCCTCTGTATCCAAACACTGAGATCCTTCTGTGAAGATTCTGCGGGTAGTTTAATATCTTTCTGGTGATATGTCCTCAGGCTCTCGTTTGAATGAGAGTTGGTTGAACACAGATGGAGGACGGCACACTTCTCCACACTGAAATCTTGAAGCCATTTCTCCGACCACGCTTGCAGTCGGTGCAGATTATCTTGAAAGGATCTCTGATCATTCAGACCCTTAATGGCTTGCCAGCGCTTAACGTTGTCGGAAAAAATTATTTTGCCGCAGTCGAGTTCCCGAAGGCTGTCATTAACATAAACTATGAAGAGCAAGGGTCCCAGAACTGAGCCTTGAGACACACCACTAGTCACGTTCACTCAGTATGACATAGCATCTCCAATACAGACACGTTGTTTCCGACAAACCAGAAACGTCCTTATCTAGTTCAGAAGATCTCCCCGGATGCCGATGACACTCAATTTGTGTAGAAGACGTTGGTGCGGAACAGTACCGAAAGCTTTGCGGAAATCGATGTACACGGCATCAACCTCAAAACCTTCTCATAAAGCCCTGGTCCGGATCTCCAGTCAAGTTAACAGATTTGAAAGGCAGGAGCGTCCTCTCCGGAAGCCACGTTGAAAATCCTGCACGATGCTATTTTCTTCACAAAATTGCTGTATGACACTCTTTACCAGAGCTTCCATTGTTTTGCGTGAGAGGAAAGTTAAGCTCATAGGCTTGAAACTGTTTGCCGTCATCCTGCTAACTTCTTTATGTAAGAGAACGAGGTTAGCTGTCTTCCACTGTGATGACAGCCTTCTTGTTCTCATTGATAAATCAAAGATAGTCGAAAGAGGCTCTGGCAGCTCCGTTGATAGCTCTTTAAGTATCAGCCCAGGAATCCCGTCTGGTCCAGGAGACTTATCTGGTTTTATTTGACTGAGGACACGTCTTATTTCTCCAACGCAAAAGGCAAAGGTTTTACTGACGGGAAAATCTTGACGCATTTGAAACTCCTGGCTGTCTTGACATATTTCAAACTGCTGATTGTCTTCAGAGGACATCCCCGTAAAAACCGACTGAAAAAGCCGAGATAGTAATTGCACTTCTAGCGGCCCTTCAACTAATAACTTGCCGAGGCTATCCTCTAGACACGCAAATTCGTCCCTATGCTTTCTTCTACTGCGGATGTACCCATAATACTTCTTGGCACATGTAATTGATTCTGCTATCAGTCGGCGCTCGAAAGAATTTCTAGCAACACAACATAAATGTGCCTGGGATTATTAAGGATCTGGGTGTATCATACTCCAGGAGCCTCAATCTCTCGGAGTACTGTGCCTTGATAGTCTCCAAGGCACGTAGAACGACCGGGTTTATCCTCTGAAACTTTAAAACTAGTGATATTAGAGTGCGCATTTATAACATGTACGTTAGACCTGGCCTGGAATAATGTTCGTTTTTATTTACCCTCATGCGTGCTGCTGAGCGGAAGAAAAAAGATTCCGTTCAAAACTTTTTACCAAGAGAGTATTAACCCTGGAACATCGACATTTGCCTTACCAAAAACGTTCCCGGTTTACAGGCCTTGATCCTTTATGGCCCGGTGAGTAGAGGCGTTGACTTCTAAACCAACAGGTCGCGAGTTCGAGGCTCGGGTGTTCCACACTTCGGGCTTGGGTATGGCTGGCTGACGACGGCTAATAAGCCAGAAATGGCCATTCAAGTCTCCCTTGTCTTTGTCGGTAATAGCATTCTGCCTATATATTATGCGCCGCTGCGCGGCTGCTGGTTGGGCTCGAGAGAGAGCCCTTAAGGCACAACGGAACGAGTGAGTTCCGTAGGAACGATCGGTGAGCGCCCCCTAACATTGTTTCGTAGACTACAAAAGGGACTATTTTTGCTATTTAAGCTTTTATATAATCGTACCTTTAATCCACTCACTACTTTAAGACATCATGTTCACCCCCGACGTAACAGTCACCTTGAGGTCTTTTTATTTATTCCTCTGGCACGTACTGTTAAATATCCTCGTTTCTTTTCTGTAAATGAAATTGCTATTTGGAATAAACTACCCAGGAGTGTGAAAACTCTGCAAAATTATCCTTTATTTAAGAGAACTTTTACTCGATTTTTACATCCAGAAAAACTCCCACAAGCAGCAGGATTTTGAAAAGATAAGTGAAAGTTATATTTTTGGATTCAATTTCTTAATCCCTTGCACAGTTTTTCAGTGTAGACCTGACAAAATTTTCTATTTTTTGTCATAAGTCTTCTTCGCTTCCTGTCGTGTTTCTGTGATTTGTCATAAAGCAGAAATCTATTGTCGCAGTTTTTCACCCAACATAGCCTCAATCCTATCAAGTCTTACCTGCATATACAAAAGGTTTTCCTCGTAAAAATATAGATTAACATTATATTTTAAACGATAAACCGTCTCCACTGACGGCTTTCATCGTCAGTTTATTGAGAATTATACTGTTATCTATTTAATCCTACATAGCCTCATTATCCAATTCAGATTTATTCATAGTTCTGTTTTGCCACCTACGAAATTGTCATTTGCCTGTTTTTTTTCAAGTTTGCATTCTGGTATTGAGTAAAACTTGCTTAGTATAAATTGTGCTGTCTGGTCCACCAATATTGGCAGCTTTCAGAAATCTTTTCATCATACATAGCCTCATCCATATATCCTCGAAGTTTCGGCAGTTATCATCCATATAAATATTTGGACTTAAGTCTTGTATTGCGTTTTCGGCATGAAACCTCAAGCAACCCTTCGTCGAAATCTGAAGGAAACTAAACTTCATCTGAAACCCATTGTTCATATGAAAAAAATTGATCTAGGGGCGCTTGGTGATTTTAACAACTTCATGTCTCTTTGCGGATCAATTTTTTCTGTCCTTGGTGCCCTTCTTGACGGAAATTTGCCAACGCTTACGTCTCAGCAGTGTGAGAAGCTCATGCCTCTCATTAACCTGGTGGCGACTGAGACTGAAGACAGGCACAAACGAAGTTTCAACTTTACATTAAAAAACGTTCCTAAGAGTAGACAGCCAATAGATGTCGCCTTTCATTTCCTTTTTTCATGAGGCCTCAACTTTAGGGTCGCGGAGGCTAAAAGGCTTTCATCTAGGAGCAAGAATCCTCCAATTCTTGTCAAACTCTTTTCATCGATAGAAGTGGATTTTATTTTCTCCCATTTGGAGCGCTCGACTCAATATCTCAGGGCAAATAAGCTTTTTATTAGTCGAGACCAAACTCCACTGCAACGAAAAGTTTCTCCCCCATTACCAAACGTAAAGCCACCCCCGAATTCTACTCAAATACCTTTTTCCTCTAAAGCAGTTTCTCCATCTGGTGTCGACCAAATCCCCCCACTACCTACAGCGGCCCCAGTTCCATCTAGCTCTTCGACTGATCACATTATCATAGAGACGGTTAAAACTAGCCTCTTTAAAACTCCCCCACGGAGCAAGGATTGTTCAAATGCGGCTCCCAAATTTATAAGGGAGCTTGATCTTAGCAGCAAAGATGAGCTAGTCCTTGAAGCACAACCGGCTCCCAGCACTCAGAATAGTGATTTGGTTAGTAAACTTACATCGAATCCACCCCGTTCCCACGCCTGGCCACTCAGGTCTGACCTTGCAGTTAGGTCTAATAAGCTAGATGAGAGTTCAGGGAGGTCTTTACCTGTTCCTATCCTGAATTCTCAACCTAACGCCACAGTTGTGAAGCTCTCTTACACATCAGACTGCAAAATGCAAGTATATTGCATTGCTGATAAATTTTCCAATCCCGTTGCTAGCCTGACACCCCAAATAATAAAGCCCTTTCCTGATGTTAACTGTTTCCCGAAGCCATTACGTCCGCCACCTAACATAAGCTACCCATCGTATTATGCTAACAATTCCCAAAATCCTATTTTCTTCTCTCCTATTTTTCCAACCCAACAAAATAGTTTTCCTCTTCCTGGGTCCTCCTGAAATGTTTTTCCACATAATGCTAAATCTCTAGTTAGTTGTTACCCCACAAATTTTAAACCGCAGCAACTTTGTCCTCCACCAATTGTTTCGTTCCAAGAGCTTAATTTTCCACCTCCGGTTCTTCCTTTTTTATGAGTAGCAATGAGCGGAACCTACATATTAGGAATACGCTCAGTATTGTCTCTCTCAACGCAAGATCTGTCGTGCAAAAGATGGCACACCTAAGAAGTGTAGCTGTTGAGTTTGGCACAGACGTATTGTGCATTACAGAATCTTGGGCTCACTCTCTAATTTCAGACTCGGCACTTAATAGAGATAGCCTCAGTTTATACCGCCAGGACCGTGCCGACAGACGCGGCGGTGGATGCCTTCTTTACATAAGAGCATCACTTGCACAATCGCCTTATAACTCGAACATTTCCTCCTTCTCTGCAAATTTATGTTTTGCTTCGGTAATCCTTCCGCAAAATAGGAAAGCCTTAGTCGGATGTGTATATAATCCTCCTTGTTCCTCCGGAAATGAAAGCCAACTTTGTGAACTCTTTGAAAAAATTGCAGAAACTTCTTTCGATGTCAAGATAATCGTAGGCGATTTTAATTTGCCAGAAATTGACTGGCACACACATACTTCTCCTCCTAAATTCCAGAAGCTGTTTGACACAATTTACTTTTCAAACCTGACTCAATTAGTTCACTCTTCGACCAGAAACGAAAGTGTTTTAGACTTAATTTTTGCTAATGGCACCTTCCCTTTATCTATGGATTTTTATCATGACCTCTTTGCAAGTGATAATGCATTAATCCATTGTCGCCTTCCAGTTGCCATTTCCGCAAAGCCAACAGTTCAACGTAGTATTTTTGACTTTGCTAATGTTAATAAGGAATTAGTAAATAACTTTACATGCACTCTTGATCGGCACAATATTTTTTCAAATAATGATCTAAATTTTTTCAAGAATTTATTACAATGCGTAACAGAAGGTCTTCTTGACCTTATTCCTCGGAAGATGTTCAAATCGAGTGCTAATTCCACCGCTATCCCACACTTTCTTAAAAACAGACTTTAAAAGTTACGGAAGCAGTTTGAAGATCCTTCTGTGAGCTCATTATCAGTTCATCTAAGAATCGTTGAAATATTTGAACTAGCTTCGAAAATGAGGCTCGAGCGAGATAGGCGTAGAGAGTCTTTAGCTATAAATGACGTGAATTCTTCTAAATCAGTTGCGCAGATCTTCCGTCAGAGATCATCTGCTAAGTCCCACCAAGTCATTCCGCCCTTGCTTAGTGCAAGTGATGCCTTCATTACAGAGGAGTCAGGCAAGGCAGAAATTTTAAATTCGTTCTTTGCCAAGCATTTCACCATTGAAACTGATCCGATCCCTTTAATTCCTTCGTTGTCTGATGCTTCTCTTAGCTTCATTAATTTTTCTCCTGAATGTATTCAAAAACTGAGAAGTCATCTTCCTAACTCTCACTCAGTAGGTACGGACAATATCCCAAACTCTTTGATAAAACAGCTAAGAGATTTTCCTCCTCTGCTTAGCAAAATCTTTTCAGTATTTCTCGTAAATGGCTTCTTCCCTGACTATTGGAACACTTCTATTATTATTCCAGTATTTAAGTCTGGCTGTCGTTCTGACGTACAGAACTATCGAGGTGTCCATAAAACACCCTCTCTCGCCAAAATCTTTGAAAAAATTATCGCCGTAAAAATTACCGAATTTTGCATAGCCAATCAAGTTATTAGCCCTTCCCAGCATGGTTTTTTACCAGATCGCTCTCGTGAAACATGTCATCTGTCGTTTCTCGATCTACTTACCTCTCTTCGTAATGATCACCTATCTGTTGTCGTTATTTATTTTGATCTTAGTAAAGCCTTTGATAAAGTGCCACATAAAAGACTCTTGATTGAATTGGAAGCTATGGGAATTCGCAGTCCCCTAATAGACTTTCTCAGGTCATACCTGTCTAATCGTAAACAAAAGGTTTTGGTGGGATCTTCACTTTCCAGTGAAAGTCCTATTGTGAGCGGTGTCCTACAAGGTACCGTTTTAGGTCCTCTTTTGTTCTTGCTTTACATAAATGATATTTAAGCAGCAGTTAAACATTCTCAATCATTTATTTATGCCGATGATCTCAAATGTGTATATTCTTTCAAAGAATCTACGAGCCTTCATTGCCTGGAGCAAATCCATGCTGACTTGCTTGCTCTCTCAGCTTGGAGCTCAAAATGGCTAATGGAATTCTCTCCGTCTAAATGTCGTTATATGTGTTTTGGACCTGATAGGCTACCCCAACCTGTGGTCTTTCAAGGAACACCTATGACTGAATGTACCACCATCAAGGATTTAGGTTTAAGCTACACTAGTAATCTTGATCTCTCGCCGCACGCTGACAGAATTACAGCCAAAGCTGCCCAGATTTGTGGCTTTATTTCTTACAATTTCTATCTTCCTGAAATTAAATTAAGGCTCTATCGTATGTTTGTACTTCCCATTCTCGAGTATTGTTGCCCATTCTTTGGTTTGATGAATGAAGCCAGTCGTTTAAAAATTGAAAATGTCTAAAGACGTTTTTCTAAAAAACTTTTAGATAGGGAACATCCCAATATCTCCTACTCAGATAGATGCCAGCTAATTAACCTAAAATTTTTATGGGTTCGAAGACTAGAAGCGGGCTTCTGTCTCCTCTTTCACATTAATCATAGTTCAAATTTTCCTCGGATTTCAACACTTACCCCTAGTAGTCGCCCATACAATCTTCGCAACTCGTCTCTAATTATACCTCCTCCAGCGTCCTCCACCTCTAAGCGCTCCCTTTTTTCGCTTCCAGGTATACTTTCCTCTGGAATAACCTTCCAATAAATATAAGATCTTCAGAAAATCTACACACCTTTAAGAGAAGGCTACGCCTTTATCTGAATACTGACTCGATTAAACTTTTATTTTCCTCATCCTTCCCAGACAACTTTTTCTATGACACTGAGAAAGGGCCACCGGGAATTTAGCATGCCGCTATTAAATTTCCGTATCTGTTCACGTTTCCTTCCTTTATGAGTAGTCTCGCTACCTAAGATCCCTCATCAGAAATGTTAATTATTCCAATTTTTCAGTTCATGCATCGTGCCCTCACAGAATGCGCGCCATCGACGCTCTTGGCGAAACCTTCTGTATTCGCCATATACTAGTAGTCTGGTCGCATCTCCCTTCCCCCATCCTCGGTTGGACTCGGATGAATGTAACCGACCGCATCTGGGTTCCTATCGCCTCGGGACTGATCTTCGTGATGCCCTCACTGAATGCGCTCCATCGATGCTCTTATCGAAGCCTTCTATATTAGCCATATACTAGTAATCTGGTCGCATCTCCTTTGCCCTATCCTCGGATGGACTCTGATGAATGTAACAGACCGCATCTGGGTTCTTGTCGCCTCGAGACTGGTTGTCATCGTGCCCTTACAGAATGCGCTCCATCGGCGGTTTTGACAAAGCCTTCTATATTCGCCATATACTAGTAGTCTGATCGCATCTCCCCCCATGTTCGGATGGACTCGGTTGAATGAAACCGACCGCATCTGGGTTCCTATCAACTCGAGACTGGTTTTCAATTTCGCCACTTATTTTTCTTATTCAAGGCGATACAGGCCAGTCCTAACCGACCCGCCTACGTACCATTTTATGAAATCCGTTACACAATGCCATATACAGCTGACATTTATTTCGGCCATGTTGATGTCGGGCTATATTCCATTCTGTACCGCCACATGCAGGCCAGTCCTCCCTGTATTTTTCTGATACTATTTTTCTGAGGGTTTTTTTTTCTCCTGTTAAATTACTACAATCATTTTTAAATTTTGCTTTGGAGTTTTTTTTTCACCCCTCGTTTTTTCATTTTCATTTTGCTTAACGGACTTCTAATCTCAAAAACTATGCATTGCACTTTGTACAGATTTTGCCTACCTCGTCTAAAATTCGCATGTAAATTTATTTTTACTTGCTTTGATGGGACCCCGACGGGTCTTTAATAAAAATAATTGAATTGAATTGAATTGATGTAGGACGATTGGAGCGGCGCGTTGGGTGAAAACATTCGGAGTATCGCCTCGCCATCGCCAGCTGGATTAGAATAGGTCGGTAGCGTGTTAGTGTTCGTTCGTCTTTTGGAGAAACACACTCGTCCCATGCGGCCGATTTTCTTGTAAAACTGGCATACCGTCTTCTGGTGTCTACAGTCTGACCACTGGATATGATACTGACCACAACGGTAGCAGGATGATAGTTGTTTTGAGGGGGCTGGTGGTCACTGTTTAGATAAAGACACAGCGGTGTTGACCAGGGAGACAGCCACCTCAGATTCCAAGGATGCTATCACTCCATCGGTTGACTGGTTCAGCTGCTGAAGGTTTTGCCGCACGCGCTCCTGATGACTGGCAATATCACAGGCTTTCTCCCATGACAAATCTCTCTTCTCTGAAAAGAGATTATCTCTTGAGACTTTTCATCGCGCAGACCAACCATCAACGCCTGAACGAGTATTGAATGCTCGGATTTGTCTGCCTTGGTCTCTTTATACTTGCAGTTCTGGATGGCCAGAGTCAGATTCGTAATAAAATCACTGCTTCACTGATTGGATTCTTGACGCATTTTACAAAACCGACAGCGACTGAGAAGGACGTTGTCTTTTCCTCCTCAAGCTGACTCGAGTTTTGTGAAGGCTGTTTGGAGATCTGTAGCCTCTTTTAAATTGAGGGCATCGAAATAGCGTTGTCCAAATTCTCAGAGATTCGTCCGGAGGTGTTTTAATTTAGATGACACGTCTAGTACAATCGTGGGTGACAAAATCGGGAGTAGTTCAAGTTAATCCTCTAATGTCCTCCTCCATTACAACCACGAGTCATTTGAGGGTTTCTGGGTGTTCGTTGGCCAGAAAGGTAACGGTGTAGGCAGCAATGAAGACATGTTCGTTAGGCCGCGTCGCGCAGGAGGCCAGTTGGAAATGGGACGTGTACCGAGTACGACAGACAGCACAAGTGAACAGGCCTGCTGAAATGGCCGGGTATATGGCAGGGGGCAATGTCATAGGCTGATGGGTAGCCAATCAGCACAAAGAAGGTGTGAACAGGGGTAAATGACCTTAATCGTTCGCTTATCACGCGTTTGTGGCATGATGTCCTGACAGCCCGGACAGCATACGCTGCAGATCAGGTGTTTGGTCGCATGAAGGACTAGTTGAGATTGTGTCTATGTTTCTGGTGTTGGGGATGATTTGGTGGGGCGTTCGGTTGGTGGCGGTGCAACTTGAGGAAATCCAACTTTAGTTCAGTTCAGTTCAGTTTATTGAGGGAAATAGGCGTAAGCCTTTGAATACCCTATTTGCAACGTAAAAAATGTGTGGTGTACAGATAGATGTTCTAGTATGTGGACCTATGACCGAAAAGACTCATGCGACATATGCACGTCCTAAAGCAGTTTCCGTAGGCGAGACGGGTGTGGAGTTCCTTGGCACTACTGGCGCTGGATCGCTGGTTGCAGCGCTTTGGACTTATAGATGACTGGTCAGACTGACGCGAAATTTGACAGACTGGGCGTTATAGGGACGGGTTAAGACAGCATCTGCATTGCTGGTGAAGGGGGCAACGACGACTGTGAATTGTGAGGCTGGAAACAGGCTAATTATGCTTATATTGCACTTGTTTTTAAATGTTTAACTGGGCCAGTCGGTGTCCGAATATCCGTTACAAATGTGTGCTTGACATCAAAGTTTGACTTCTTGAGTCGCTGAACAGCGGAATTTGATTCGTGTGAAGTCCGTCCTTTGTTTTGTTCTCTGCGGCTCGGTATGTGGCAGCGCACCTCACCTGTCTGGACCTCATCCCTATGAGAAAGGATATGCTAGGACTGTGCCAACGCAAATAACACCATGCAGTCTCTCCAAACTCCTCATCATGGCAGTCGGAATAAATCATGACATTTTTGACAGTCTGCACCGATCTGGTACACCTGCTGTCCCAGTGGCCGATCAGTATTCAGAGTCACTTACATCCATACCCTTTGGTAGTTTGGGTTCTCTCCGAGGAAGCTCGACAGCGGTTGATCTTGGGGAATCTCAACCGAACAGCAGACCACTTGTATCCACATGTAAACCTGATCCATTAACTGCCAGAAGCAAATATTTGCAGGTGGTCTTACTTGGACACTGGGTAGGAGTTGGGACAGGTGAGGCAAAACTAAGACGTTGAGAGATAGATAAAGACGAGACAAAGAGAGTAGGGCTAGGGACCGTGAAGATCGCTGCTACACGGGAAATTCTTGGTGGATCTACGAACCACCAAACAAAGTGGGCACTCGGCAGTTTGGGGAATCTCTAATGAGTGGTCAAGGCCTCTAAAAACAAACATAAATTTTGGTTAGAAATTGCAAAATGAGGTGAACCTACAGTTTCAGAAGGAATTCTCATAGAGTGTGTTTGGGGGAATTCGGACAAGTTAAATTTAAATGGCCCAAGTTAAAATGGGCCAGTAACTTTACTTTGGATAATGACAATTTAGATGCTGATCTAATTTCAAGAGTAAGGTAGTCACTAAGGAACTTGTACCTAGAAACAAAAAGAGAGCACTCGGAAGTAAAACGGAGGAAAGGTGGAAAGATCAGTGAGGCGTTATTACTGTCCTACAGCCTATCCACTTGGGAAAGACATTTAGCAACAAAGAAAACTTCAAGTGGAATCTATGCGAAGTCACTCTAGTACATCATTGGCGAGAGTCGGGCACATTTCCCTGAATAAACCACTCCTCTTACGTGTGCGCCTAAGGATTCAGTATATATGGGAGATATAGGCAGGGCTTTTGAAAACCCTATTTACAAATAGACGTATGGAAAAAAACATGAAGATATTTACGAAGCGGTTATGCCAGTCATTGATATCGTGTAAATGTTTGACCATCAAGCATCAATTTATGTAGCCTTTTTCGAAGGTCTCAACGTTTTCCGCCAAGATAACGGAGTTCGTCAATTTGTTCCATCCCTCAACCAGCCGGTGGGAGAAGAATTTGGCCCGCAATTCGAGTTTGGCAAATTTTATTTCAATGTGTATTGGTGCCCTCGAAGATTGGTCGTCCGCGCAGTTCGAAGAAATTGTCAAACTTAAGAGCACAGTATAGTCCTCCGACGATCCTGAAGGTCATGATCATATCTCCTCTGTATTGTCTAGAAGACAGAGGAATTATTTTTAGCTTTTCCAGACGTCTCTCATTAGGTAAGCTACTTAATCCGCCGACTAGCTTGGTCGCTCTTCGTTGTACGTTCTCCAGTAGGCCGTAATCTTGTTTAGACCAGGGAAACCATGCCTGGACAGAGTATTCCAACGTTGGTAGAACAAATGCTCCAAATACTCGGCCGAAAAGTTCTTCGTCAAAACTGACGAAGGATATTCTAATGGCGCCTAGGATACCCATAGTTTTCTTTGGTAACTTGGCGTATTGAGACGATGGTTTGAGAGTTGACGTCATCCAAACACCGAGGTCTCCTAACTCGTTGACTGATTCGACTTGGTGACCTCCTATAAAGTAGTGAGATTCAAATATCAACGGCCTCCTGTTGTTCGATCGTAATCGGATAAGTTGGCATTAGTTAAGGTTGAAGTTAAGACATCACTCATCAAACCATTTTTGTAAGCGATTCAGAGTGCTTTGTAACTGTGGAGAGTCTTTCGGCTTCCATATTTATTTCCAACATTTGAGATCATCGGCAAACATTACGCGCTCGCAGTTCACACAGTCCAGGCAGTCTTTCACATATATTAAGAACAGAATGGGACCCAGAATGCTCCCCTGCGGAACACCACTGTGGACGGATGCCCATTCCGATTTAGCCTTTCCGATGCACACACGCTGAGATCTTTTTCAGTTTAGTTCAGTTTATTGAGGGAAATAGGCGTAAGCCTTTGAGTACCCTATTTGCAACGTAAAAATGTGTGGTATACAGATAAATGTTCTGGGCTGAAATAGTTCAAACACGCCCATAATGGTAGGACAAAATGAGAAGGAGTTACAGGGGGAGCTCTACTTCTCATCGCTCTTGGTCATTTCGGAACATAAATATGTACAGATTCTTCTTAAAACTTTGTATAGATGGTGACATCACAACGTCTGCAGGAAGGGCATTCCATGGTTTGATCACTCAAACAGAGAAGTAAAACTTCCGTTCATCCAGCCTTGCCTGCTGAGTTCGCAGTTTTAACGGGTGACCTCGGAGGTTGGTCGCGGTAGCAAATTCAAAAAAGTCCTCGAAGACCAGACTGCCGTCCAATCCCTTTAGAATGCGGAAGGCTTGCAAGAGATCCCCGCGAAGTCGCCTGTAACTCAAAGGAAAGAGGTTCAGAGTTACTAGGCGGGTTACATAAGAAAAGGAGCTTTTACCTCTAACCATCTTTGTGGCTCTTCTCTGAACTCTTTTGAAACAGTATTGATCCTCAACCGCCCACGGTCTCCAGGCTTGTATGCCATGCTCCAAATGCGGCCGGATGAATGTTCCGAATGTCTTCGAGAAAGCATTTTCGTCAAAGTCCATAAACGCACGTTTGATGATGTATAGTACGGACATTGCGCTTTTTGCCACTCTCGAACAATCTGCCCGTAAGAAAATCGCTTAACCATTTAAACAGATTTCCACACACTCCCACTTGACGTAGTTTAAATATAAGTCGTCTGTGTTGAACACTGTCATTCTGTAAGATGGGCTAGAAAACTCGATAATGGCCTCTGCTTCCAGTTTCGTATCAATTTAAGCCGTAATCATCCGCGCATTTACACTCACACTCCCATAGATCCTTTCTATGTCATTCGTAACTCCTCCACGGCGCTTCCAATGCCTTTTACTCCACATTCAAACACTTCCTCTTCTTTATGTTCAAATATGCTTTCCTTTGGAAGAGTTCTTCCTGTGGTCAAAATCTGTCACAATGAAGGCTGGACCTCTCCGATGGAGTGACCACTGAAGGTTGTCTTCGAAAACGTACCAAACCTGTTCAGCAAACTCGATGAACTAAAAGGCTTAGTTGGTGGAATGAAACCAGACATTATGGCTTTCACCGAACTGTGGCTGTCTGAAGATATTGCAGACTTAGAAATATCATGTAGGGGATATGAACAAATCAGGAGGGGCAGACCAAGTCGATGATGGGAGTCATCATTTGTGTCACTTTCAGGCTGAAAATATCTGCTAATTATGCTCGACCACTTATGCTTTCGGTAAAGTATCGTTCGCCTAACCAGACTTCTGCCGATTTACTACGCTTAAGCAGATGGGGTTCGACATGGCAGATGGAGTTTTCATCATCCAAGCGTATTTTCATGTCTTTTGGTCCTACCAAACTTCCTGGTCCCATAATTTTTCAGTATAACCCACTCTCAGAATGCCTCACCATAAAGGACCTAGGTCTAAGTTATACAAATAAACTTGCTTTATCACCTCATGCAGATAGAATCTCTGCCAAAGCCGCGCAGATATGTGGATTCATATCGCATAATTTTTTCCTTCCGGAAATGAAGCTAAGACTTTATCAAATGTTTGTTCTTCCAGTCCTCGAATATTGCTGTCCTTTCTTCGGTTTAATGAGCGCCTGCGACCGTAATAAAATCGAAAATGTTCAGAGGGTTTTCACTCGGAAACTGTTCTCTCAAGCTTCGTCCAGTATTTCTTATACTCAGAGATGTCAGCTGGCGAACATGAAGTTTTTGTGGGTTAGAAGACTCGAAGCTGGCCTTTGCTTCCTTTTTCGCATCAACTCTAGCTCCTGTCTTCCGCTCATTGACACTCTCACTCCGAGAGATCGGTCTTATGCCACGCGCAACTCCTGCATGGTGATTCCGCCGCCTCTTTGTACTACATCTAAGCGCTCCCTCTTCTTTGCTTCCAAATATGCCTTCCTTTGGAATAATCTTCCGCCTGAAATTAGATTATCGCCTAGGTTACTGATATTCAAGTCGAAATTACGCAACCATCTTACACCGGATAGCATAAAGGCACTGTTAACGGTCTCATTCCCGAACACTCCGGTTCTTGACTTCGAGAAGGGTCCTCCTGGGATTTAGTGGTAGATTAAGTGGTAACTCTTAATTATATCATTAAAAACCCCTGTTTTTAATTGGTTTCTAAATCCATCGCTATCCTTCCCCCCATAGCGACAATTTTCGCGGTTTTTGATGTCATCTCCCGCATTCCGACCTCATGCGGTCTGTCGACGCTCACGGCGGAACCCTCCGTATTCACTGTTTACTAGTAGTTCGGTCGTACCTCCCTTCCCCACTGCTCGGCTGAGCTCGAAGCGTGCTGTGGCCGATCGCATCTCGGTTCCTCTCGTCTGGCCTCTTTGACGCGGCGTACCAATCAGGCTCAGACGATCTGAGTTGTGAATCACGTATACAATGCCATTTGCAAGCCAGTCCTGTCTGACCCACATTCGTACCCAACAAGACGGACATTTCTTGATACCCTGACGATGACCGAAAACATTCCGTTATATACCGCCACCTACAGGCCAGTCCTGCTCGCTTTTTTTCTGTTATTATTTTTAAAGAGGGGTTTTTTCTCCTGTAAAATTAATCCAATCATTTTTAACTTTTTCCGAGGAGTTTTTTTTTCACCCCTCAATCTTCATGTTTCTCAATGGACTTCTAATTCAGAAACTATGAATTGCATTTTGTAAAGATTCAGCCTACCTCGTCTAAAACTCGCATGCAAATTTATTTTAACTTGCTTTGATGGGACCCCGACGGGTCTTTAATAAAAATTATCTATCTATCTATCTATCTCATCCTCGTAACCGAACTGTACAAAGCCTGTGTGAAGAAAGATGTCCTTGTCGTTGGGGTTTTTAGCGCCACTGGCGCTGATTGGCAAACATGGACTGCGCAGGGGCTACCAGACAAATTAAGTTACAGGCTACTACAATGGGAAACGGACTAACTACTCTGCCAGAACGTTACCTATGGGACAAGGGCTAGGGAAGGACAAAAGTCGAACTACTTTGATCTTATTATTGCCCGAAAGGAAGGAAATGTGCTAGACCTGCGTAACCGACCGACATTCGAGTTAAATGACCACATTACTCTGTAGTTCGAGTATTCAATTTTTTCCAAAGCAATTCTGCCTAACCAGTGGGAAAGAAATGTTTGGAAGTGGGACCATTTACTCATTAGGAGAGGAGCGATAGCGGTATTATGGGAGACAGAACTGCGTCATGGAACAAACGACAACTGGAAAACGTTCGGCTTCTTACTAAAAGGGATTGTTTATCTCAATTGCCCTCTCAGAAGCTCGAACGTACAGGCCTCTTCCAAAAAGAAATCTCTTTTAGAGGCGTTACGGACTGACCGACTCCGAAGAGTACTTACGGAAATATAAGCAATAACGCAGCATTCGCAAAAGCGAGGCTTCCAATCTGGGAAGAAATTTCGAAATGAACATACTGCATAATTCGTTGGAACACCCCAAAATTCTATATAGCTATATACGTAGTACTAAAAAAAGCTCAGGAACTGATCATTGCTCTTAGGTCTGCGGGCGGAAAACTGGAGACTAACGAACAGGTTAGGGCACCCCCTCTCTAATTTCTTTCAGTTCGTCTTCACCCGAGAACGGAATTTTTTAGTTGACCCTTCACCCGTTCGCCAACCAATGTCTCCCCCTACTTCCCCTGCCCCTAGTCCCCCTCCCTACTCACCTCCGTCGAGGAATCACACTTTTCACCGGCCAAGGTTAGGACAGAATTATTCGGACTGAAGCCTGCCAAATCGCCTGGTCCAGATCGAGTTCCTGCATTAGCACTTCGACAACTTGCCAATGAACTGCGTAAATCACTGTCTATAATGTTTTAACAGTCATTTGAAGAAGGCAAACTCCTGGATGGATGCAAGTGCGCATTCGTTACTCTAATCCACAAACGAGGTTCACGACTTGACTGCGAAAATTATAGTCCCGTCAGTCTTACTTACATCGTGTGTAAAGTAATAGAGCGCATTATAAAAAGACATTTGGTAGAATAACTGGGAAAAAAACAAATTACGGTGTGATGCGCAATATGGCTTTTGTTCAGGACGTTCCTGCCTAATGGGTGCTCTTTACTCGCACGAGAAATGAACAAGGGCCACAGATAAGAGTTATCCAGTAGATGTCATATGTTTTGGCTTCCGAAAGACCTTTACCAACGTCCCACACAGGCCTCTTTTTCAGAAGATTTGAGAAGTAGGCATTCGAGGAAGAGTGTTTAAATGGAACAGTAGTCTTCTCTCTGCTAGAGTGCGGAGTCGTTGTCAGGGACTCTAATTCGGAATGGGCAAAAGTGGAAAGTGGGGTGTACAGGGTCCTGTTTTAGATCCATTACTCTTCCTGATTTGTGCAAATGATTGTACCGACAAACTGGACTGCAAGGCCCTCATGCTCGCGGATGACACAAAAATATGTAGTGAAATCAACCGCGTTGATGAGGCAGAGAAGTTGCAATCGAACATCGACAAGCTGAGTGATTTGTCGAACAAATGGCTTTTGAAGTTTAACGTGTTCAAATACGTGGCCCAACACCTAAACGCCGGCTGAAATGCCTCTCCCGATCGTAACTACTATTTTAACGGGACGTCATTAGAAACTGAAGAAAGACCGAGATCTGGGTGTATGGACGATAACAAATCCAATGCCATCAGAACACTGTAGAAAGATAGTTCAGAAGGCAATTAGTACTTTACACCGCATCAGACGTGCATTTGAAATATTTCCTCCCGAGCTCTTCGGAAGAATTTTCGGCGTCTTTGTAAGACCCCACCTGGCATATGGAATACCGCATCTTCATCATGGATGAGGAAGGATATTGACTTACTCGAACAGGTGCAGCGCAGAGCAACGAAGATGGTCGATGGTATAAAGTATTTGTTGTACCAGAAGAAGCTGAATGTGCTTGGATTATTCTCCCTAACTTACAGGCAACTAAACTGCAGTCTATTCTGATCATTCTGGATTGTCCATGACCAAGGTTTTTCACCGATACCGGAGGATATCTTGGAGTTAGCCCTTACAGACGAAGTACGCAGTCATCCCTACAAAGTCGAGAGCGAACGCATTCGGCTAGACCGTAGGAAGTTTTTGTTCAGCCAACGGGTTGTCCGATTACGGAACTTGCTACCAAGTGAGATGCTGATGATGGCTGACACAATTCGCCTGTTTAACAAACTTGCTCGCGTAATGTCGACAAAGACCGACTTTTACAACATGGCTACTTACAGCCAATTTTGTGAAGCAATTTGTCATGTTCAATCTCTCCGTACAGACTCGCAGTGAACAGATGTGCCTCCTTATTATTAATGTACTGTGAACCGACCACATTCGAAATGTTTGCAACTCTATTTTGAGTGCGAATATGCGAAAGCATTGTACATTAACAGGATCATCAAGGACCCTGCCTCTAACCCTTCAAATACATACGCAACATTTAGCAAAGATCTGGGATTTACAACGGAAAGTGTAAAGGGAAAGACCATTTGCTTCTGAGGGAGGTGAGTTACGTTTTCCAGTGTCCGACTGCGACGTAACACAGGGTCCAGATGCAACTGTCCGGTTCTGTAAAAAATTTTATGGCATCAAAAGAACCCAATGTGTATAAAAAGGAGTAGGATTTGAGGGGAGAAATGACGGGCAGGGAAACTGATTACTCTCAAAGTAGGAGTCACAATCGCTGGAACAAGAGCTTTATTAGCTACTAATAGGCGAAGGCTAGTAAAGCTCTTGTTCCAGTGTAGGCTAATGAAGCTCTTGTTCCATCGAGGCTAATAAAGCTCTTGTTCTATCGGGGCTAATAAAGCTCTTGTTCCATTGAAGGATAATAAAGCTCCTGTTCCAGCGTAGGCTAATAAAGACCTTGTTCCAGCGATCATGACTCCTTCTTCGCGACTGCTTCCTGGAAGTCGTTTCTTCGATTCTATTAAAAAACTGATTACTATCGTTAGCTGGCTGATGGTCTACTGGAAATCCACAGGCAGGACAATTTAAAGTATTCCTGCTTTGTTGTACTCCCGGCCAGGCCGAATGAAACTCCCGAGAAAACAATTAATCGAGATTCTTCTACAACAAACCTCATTGCAATACCTTCTCTCTTTAGGCCATATGTTCCTTAGATATCGTATGCACCAGGAAGATAGTTCTCAGCGGTCACGTCAATCAATACCCTTCACTCATCGGATCAGACCTTAGACATATAAGCCAACTGCCTATATGTCGGGAGGGCAGCACTGCTGTAGGAAAAAGTAAGACCGTCATGTCAATTCCGAGCAGTAGTTTCACACTAGCTCAGTAGCAATTATGGAGCGGAAGCACTTATAGGAGTAGTGAACCCTGTCTCCCTCACAGTCATCTCAAAATGGGTAGAGAGAAAAGGAAAAACCATGACAAAAATTGAAATAAAGCAGGGTCAGTTCCGACACGTTACACTATATACGAACGAGCTGATCACTACGTTTAAACTAACCCAACTGCGAAAAATGATTGGTAGACCCTTGCAGCGTTTTCGTGCTTCCAAAGTGGTATAAATGGTGGGAGCGTGGTGCGCGTGTCCCTCTTGAGCTCGGAGGTGGCGTCGTGCGGAGTAAGCCCTGGTCGTTGTTTGTGGCCGTGTTCCTCTGACTCACTCTGCTATTCATAATCAACACCAGTGAATACATTCATTTAAGAACCTGTGGTCTAACTTGCGATGGAAACCATACGAATTCGTGCGCATATTTTCACTTTTTGTGCACTCACCGTGGCCAGTTCCTATAGGTACTGGTCGCAATTTTTTGCTAATTACAATTGGCGAAAATTTTGCTGCACTTCGTTCGGTCCTGACCGCCTATTCACACTTAGGGAACGACAACTGTTATCTAAAGGCATGCCTGCAACTGTGGTCAGCTCTCCTGCAGAGTCAGTCGCAGTTTTTAACCTAAAAATAGACGGGACGATGCCATTGCTAGGTTATTTAAGCACAACCCAGCTCCCATCGCCGGGACTAGGTGATCTTCTCGTCGAGTTTTGATGTTCACGCCGTCCCACTTATGAAGGTTGTCCGGGAATGTTCCGTCATTTGCCCACAATCACTCAAAAGTCTGGGGAAACCCGGACTGCCACGTATCATAAGGGCTTCTGTCATAATCGTGTCTTGAATATGTACACTTTCAGATCGGACAGTCACTCGCAATGTACAGAACTTTGCGTGTCGCAGCTCTGCGCAGAATTTGACAGCCTCTAAATGACGAAGGATCTTAGGTTATTGGTTGTTCCATCTCGTAGGCTTTGTCCCTTTTCGCTTACACATGATGTATGGACGATTATTTAGGAAAAGGTTGACATATTTGAGCGATTGGAGGCTTAAAATTAGGCTAGCTGTACTCTTAGGTGTTCATACGGACATTTATAAACTGTGCGTCGAGCAACCTTTCTTTAAATGACTGACCACGCCAGTTAATCGTCGCCACGATTATTAAATCCTCGCTCTCAAAGGAAAATTCCCCCTTTTTGGGAAAGCTATCGTCACGCGATTTTGACTATCAACATTGTTGGCTATAACACTGCTGTGTAGCAGCACTGGTGACCGTCTGGTATAATCTCGATTTATTTTCTCTGCCATTCTCGTCTGGAATACGTATTTGTTACGTCTTCAACCGATGGTTCCATTTTTTACGTTTATACTTTCCGATCAGCTGTGTTACCGGTAGAAATACAGTCTCTCACCGGTCAGGAGCGCTCTCTGGGCCTTTTAGCCTCCCTCAACTACCTTGTCGCCTTGCGCAGACTGAAAGCTCACTGTCCTTCGTCCCACTCCATGGTTTCTTGGTTTTAGTGTAAGACAGTTGTTTACCACCGCCTAATTGTTGCTTCCGAATACTTCTGTGCCCGGCTTATAAGCCAGGCGAATGAACGATGCAAAAAACGGGCATAGCTCTCCGACCTGGGTCAAGATTCGCGTCCAAAGATAGGCGAAACTCCTGTACGAAGTTGCACTGCCGGTAACTGACGACGGTATGGTCAATCTGCGTTTAATTTTAAGAACGCAGAAACTAACATAAACCCTCAGTTTACACTTTCTAGTAGGTATTTTCTGATCAGAACTTAGACCACCGCCCATCGCAACTATACTATAACCTTGTATGTTCTCAGTTGGTCTAAAAGCCTGTTGCAAAATTAGCCCTAGTCTCTCTGGACTCTGTAACATTGTCGGCATTGTGAATTAATAGTGCCCTTTGACGCAATAGCCTTGTCATATATCATCCATCAAGTATTACTTTGCAAAATCTCTTGGTTTGAGGCCCCCCCATTGGTCCACACAGTGTTGGCTTGTAGGGCGGATTTCTCAAGCTGTCACATCAGTCGAGATACGTAAAGCATCACACACAAAGACCTCCTTATCCTATCGCCTTAAACTTTCTAGCTTGTGGATTTCAACAACCAGGATTTTTGCAAGGCTATACGGCTCTTTCTAGTCCCTGAATGACTACTTCTAATCGCTAGTGGTCTATCCCTGCAATTACACCCGCAAACTGTCAACGCCATAATAAATTGCGATAAAACAGCCGCACCCCTGCATTAGTACGAGTTTGGTTTCGGAAAACGCTTTTGCAATATGACATAAGTCATTGTTATACAACCCGGTTTTATCCCAGACTTTATGTGTTTGAAAGTCAGTTACTTAAAGGATCCCTTTCGTGCCAGTGAGGGATTGCCTCTTTTTAGACATTAACGATTTCTTTATACTGCAGCTGACTGCCTACGGCTCAAAGAGTGTCGGAAGGCGAAATCGCCTTTGTGTTGGCCAAACTGTTGATTTGGTGTGAATAACACTAGCAAATTTGACCAGTTTGTAACATAATCTAGAAACAAGTTTTTCCTCGCCGTAATTTATTTCAAACTCCTTTAGCTCTACCTCAGAAATGAGTTCACAAAGGGGAAATGTTACGCGAACCCGTCCTCAAAGACACAAAAATTCAAGCGCCTTCAAAAACAACCTCCACGACACATCCAAGCGGACAGCTACCATCAGACAAGTCGAAATGGTGGGCCTTTGTGCACGCTGCAAAGACATTCTTGATTGGAAGGTCAAGTACAAAAAGTACAAGCCACTTACTCAACCAAAGTCATGGCAAGTTTCTTTTCAGAAGTCCTTATTAGTAGTTCGACCTACGAGCCTTAACGAACGAAAACAACAAGAAGTTCGTATTATTAAACCGTTTTCCTTTTCTTTCCCCTCACTACCATCCCTTTTTTCTGCGTCGGGGGCGGCAATCGTAGTTTTGCTGTCTCGCCTAGACGAAGGAACTTCGGAATGATGCTGTGTGTCTGCACGTCAGTGCTCCTTCGTAGCGCTGTCTTCCATCACTTGACCAGTAGCGGTTTTTTAGTTCGACTCGGAGCGCGAGGACGTTTTCTGAGCGGTCACCTGCACAAAGGTCATTTACACTCGGGAAGTTTTATCGGCAAAAACAGGGGACGCTCGAATAGCCATTTCTGACTTATGTGTTGTCATTAGCCAGTGATACCCGACTGCAGACTCATTCGAAGTTCGAACCAGGGTGTAATGCGTTTTATTGAACTCTCGGGTCAAATGCCCGCGCTCAGTTGGCTGTGATCGTCACAATCTCATATGTGAAGAACTGCATCTGAGTCCTTTGGCCGGTTAGTTTACAGAGAAAGCCACTAATGTTTTTTTATGGGACCTGGACAAAATCTGCTGTCCACGAACTCCTTTCTCCTAACATTTATCCTTTCCTGCAAACCGACAAGTGTACATTCAGTGCATTTGTAATTGCATGTATCGAACCTGGAGCTGCGGTAAATGAATTTAGCAGTGAAGACTCTGAGAAGTATGCGATTAACGGACCTAGTAAGTATATGCCGCTAGACGTAAGTTGGACGTTGTGTTGTTATCATAGGGGTGTGGGTCCTTCTGCATAGGACAGCCTGTCTGTATTTCGTCCAAAAATCGCTCTGTTACGAGACCCGCGTACGTCAGCGGAGATTAAGGAGGGCATGTATTTGAACAGAAAAAATGTTGAGCGTATATTGTTCTCTTGGGCCAGAGCGTATTCGCCCAAAACCACCATTATCTGGGATGATTGATGTGCGCCCCTTCCCCTTGATTTTATTGACGTTGTTACATACGTCTTTACAAACAGCTCAGAGGGATTAGTTTACAAATGGGTCGCGCACACGAAGCTTTCGAAATTACTTTAGAGTTCTTTTCAGTCGCAAATTGCGGCGGTTCGCGGATACGATGAACAACCCGGCTAGGCCGTTTTATATTGTCGCTTCTTATTCGGTACGAGTTTTCGTAAGGAGGTTACAGGACATTGGGCAAGGATACAGTCGGAACAAACACTAGCCAGTAGACAAGGCTGAATGGCTGATCCGAAATATCGCAGCCGGTATGCCAGCTATTGGAATCACCTCACCTCCCCTTCTTTTTGACTCACAGTTCTAATCCACAATTATTCAAAGAACTGCTTCCTCAGGATCCCAGGGCACGTTTGCCGGGGGACTTGTAAGGTGATATCTTCTAAGTCTTTTTAGAAGTAAGC